>BJCO01465790.1:0-10332 GCA_018326465.1 Flaveria floridana
GTAGAACATAGATTTTGTAAGAAGATGTCAGCTGTTGACATCTTCAGTAGTTTAATGTTATATCAGTAGTTTGTTAATAATCGGTTGATGTCACTGTCAATGACATCAGCATTCGTCCTTTTCCTTCTATAAAAGGACGATGGCCATATTGTATTCGGCGCCGAAACGTGTGGAGTTATAGAAAACATCTTTTTGCAGAACTTTTCTCTCTCTCTATGTACTTTTACACGCAAAATCTTTTGTGTTCTTGCTGTAATCGCTAATTACTGTGCTAAATCCGCTGCGAATACAATCTGATTGATCAAACTAGAGGCTGAGATCCTATCATTTAATGATTAAGAACTATGTCTAACAACTGTAAACCTATATAACATGTTCATATAAGCGTGTAACAATAAATAATATTAATAGATATAACATTAAACAACCAATAAACATTCACAGAAGAGTTTTTCATTACATTGATCAAACATTACATATGTGTAACAAAATGAATGTCTATTACATTGAAGCTCACTAGAACTAGAACTAGGGACATGTGTACCAACAGATAATAGCAAAGACAGTTACATATGTAAGAGTAGTTCGTTCAAAGTCTCTTTAACCTACACAAGTCTAAGCTATTTATATTATCAATAAACAAAGGAACTACTATTTACATAAACAGCTCCTATACTATGACAAAAACTTATATACAAGACAAATAAAGACAACATGTTATTCTTTAAGAAGTACTAACAATACTCCCCCTAAAATTTACATGGTCTTCAGTCTTCAAAATCTTCTATCTTTTCAACTTTGACTTTTCTTTCTTTACCTGCATTCTTCTCTGCATCCTTTGTCTTTTCTTTTCTTCAGTCTTCGTCTTCTTTTTTCTTTATCTTTTGTCTTCTTCTTTCCTTTTATCTTCTATCTTCTCTTCTTCTATCTTCAAACTTCAAAATAATCTTCTGGTTCTTCTTTAATCTTAAACATTGGCTTTTCCTTGTATAGTTCTTGTTCTTTCAAGGCCTTGGCAATGGCAGACTTGAATTTACTCGCTAAGATACCTTGTTCAGGCTTTGCCTCATTCGTCTTTATCTCCATCTTGTTCATAACCTCTAGTGTATCTTTCGATAATCCTGTAATATCAATATTGGCATACAGCTCGATAGGTTTTGAACTTTCTCTTGAATAGACCTCCAATACACCCTTTCTTGATATTTTTATAAATTCAATCTCTTTTATTTCCTTCTTGACAATGTTAGCATATGCTAACGCTTTCCTTAATGATATTCTCTCCATTGCTGCATTTATGACTTTAATGATTGAGAGAAAATATTTCTTGTCATTCTCAGCAATCTTTGGAGATACCCGTTCAAACTTTTGGACTGATAGGAAAGAAATGTAGCTTGGGTGTAACAGTTTAAGCTCAAATACACCAAACATAGTGATCATGTCCTCATCCTAATTCTCGAGATTCTAGACCAATTTAAGCTCAAAAGTTTCTGTGTTGTAGAACCATCTCAAGATTGGTTTAGACTTTTGAGTCCCTTCAATGACTTTTAATCCTGGATAGGTCACTTTCTCAAAGTATTAATCACAGAATTCAATCAAGAAGTGTTCATCTTTTGATTGTTTGCCTTTGAATTTCATGTTTTTCTTCAAAGTCATAAAATATTCTTTGTCTTCTTGATCGCATCAGGTTTTAAGAAATGAATTTGCCCGGCTTAATCCCCTGTGAATTAATTTAACAAACATTTCACCATGCTTTGATTTTGTTGGATTAATAAGTGGTAGTTTATCCAGCTCTTTCAAATCTTGGACTGGAAGTTTGATAATGCTTGAGTAAAAACGATACACATCACAGACAACATTTACTCGCTTAATCAAGAAGGCATCAAACACTTCATCATACTTCCACGCAACTATCTTTACTTGTTTTGTAGAATCAGGAGCAATCATAGCATTTAATAGCTTAGAGATTGATTGTCCCTTCTACAATACATTCCTAACCAAGTCTCCTGTTGATCGTGCTTTGTTGAACAATTGTTTCTGATCGAGAGAAAGTTTATAAGCTTGTTTCTCTAATTCAAGAAACATCCTCCTTAGTTCTTTTCTCCTTTCATACACATTGGTCTTTTGAGCCTTTGACCTGGTCTCTTGTGGTTTCAACATCGGTGTCCTCTTAGTGATCTCCAAGTATTGAGGATTGTCAGTGTCAAGAATAATCATCTTGTTTGATTGCTTTTTAGTTTCTTGAAAACTTATTACAAGATTCCTTAAGGATTCGGATCGTAATCTCTTAAGTCTTTTCCACGGATAATTCCTAGCCTGCAACCATGATCTTAAGGCTGGAATACTCATGTCTTCCGAATTAAGATGGTGCAATTCTGATGATGGCATCTCCTCAACATTTATACTCTCTTGTTGAGGATTCCATTCACCATGTTCAACCACTATCTCATCAGGATCAACTGGGGCTACTGACTCAGCTGATACACATTTCTTATACTCTTCATTTATCTGAGTAATAGTCAAGCCATCCTGAAATACCCTGTTATACTTCATCCTTATCAAAAAATTGTATCTATCTTCAAAGTCAATTGGTATCTTATTGTTTCAACTGGTGTGAAGTTCTATTCAAAGTTAACTTCATCTATATCTTTATCTTCAAAAACTTCATCATACCAATCCTCTCCATACTCATCTTCAATATCTTCAAGAGCACTAATCTTTTCTTGAACATGTTGCTCTTGCTCTTCCTGACTTTGAACTATCTTTTGTATTTTTGAGGAGGATTCATGTAACACTGGATCATCTACCTCATCAATTTTCCTTTTCCCTTGTCAACAACAGGAGTTTCCAATGTTGATTGGATTGATTTCAAACATAATTACAAGCTCAGGAGAATCAGACTTTTGATTTTCTTTTAGTTTTGCTAACTCCTCTTTCATCATCTCATGTTCTTCAGTTAGCTTTTTGAATTTTTCCTCCATAAAGTCATAATCCCTTATCATCACCTCAAAAGTTTTCATGTTTTAATCTTTATCTTTCACTAAAGTAACAATCTTATCATCTTTCTTCTGAATTATCTCTATTAACTTCACATTTTCTGCTATTAACTCAGAGATAGTATTTTCTTGAGCACTAACAATTTCTTTCAACTTATCAAGCTCATCCATATCAATAATCTCGTTAGTTTGTACAGACACATTATGTGCTGTAGCAACTAGAATTTCTTCAGCTTCAATTTGAGTGGAGCTTTGAAATATTGGCTCAGATAACATAGCATCTATGAAATCAAAATCAAAGGTTTGATTTTGAGTATCTTCTCCTTGTACATTAGCATCTGTTTCCTCATCTTGAGCTTTAGTCATAGCTTCATCATGAGTCATTCCTCCAGAAGTTCCTTCACCAATATCATGTGCCTCAGCAACATGATCAAAAGCAGTAGAGTCACTACTATCTGCTTGATGTACCTCAGCTGCACCATCAACACCATCATCATCACTGTCACTTGATGAACTTTCATAAGCTTTATCATCATCTTCATCATTATCTTCATCATTGTCTTCATCATCATTATCAGATAAGACTTGAGGAGCTTCATCAACTAGATCAGCAGGATCCACTAGTTCACCTTCTATCAAGTGGAAGTGATCTATCTTGATATCCACATCATCATTAGCCACATTCCTTATGTATTGAAACATATGAACATTTTGAGCTCCTGTAATCATGGCTAATCTTTTGTAAGAAATCTCTGACATGTGCTCAAACTCAAGTATGTCACCACCAACTCCATAAGCATGAAAGTCTGGGTGTTCTTCATTGATGATCATTTGCAAAAACCTAGGATACATCAGATATTTTTTCCTAATGCCCTTTTCCAAGTTAAAGATAAAACCATTCATTATCCACTTAGCCATGTTGAACCTTCTGTTAGTAGCCAATGCCACTATAGAAGAAGCAATGTCTAATGGGAATGAATTCCAACCAGCACTTCTCTTAGACATACAGTTCTAATATATATAGCACAAGAGCTTCTAGTGATTGAAGACTCTGGCTCTAAAAATTGCTTTTTAAGGAAATGGTCTGGATGACCTATTTCAATTAATGTTTCTCTACATTCATTGTAGGTGAGCTCAGAAGGATCCTCTGGATCATTGTGACCCAATCTCAAAGAAGATCTGATAGATTCTTCAGAGACCTCTATCATTTGGTCATTTGATACAAATCCCCTCAGCACTTTTCTTCCTTGATCATCGAGCTCAATTGATGCAGTATTCCAAAACTTTTTGATGAGTCTAGCATATACCACAGGCTGATAGCACATGGCATAAATATATTTAGTCCTCAATAGAAATCTTATCATCTCCTCATAAGATACAGCATCTTGAACATCCTTATTAAGCAAAGCAACCACATTATGCATTGGCTCAAATTTTAAATCAGCCATTTGCACAAATGAAAACAAGAACGTTAGATACTTTGATTTTTAAACAATTTGATTTTGACAAATTTTGATTTAAATTTTAATGAATTGTTATGTTTTAAACATTTAATTTTGTTTTACATCAACTTGTACTTAGACTTTTCTAGAATTTAAAAAAAATTTGTCCAAATCAAAGTAAATACAAGTTGTTGTATATTTGTTTTAAAACACACTAATCCAACTAAAATTTTATCAAAGTTATTAAACAATTTAATTTTTATGATTTTTTTATTTTTTATTTAAAAAAATCAAATTTAAGTCTGTTCATCTTCATTAATCGGCAGATGAAGAACCACATTTGATCAATATTCATGGAATTGAATGTTCTATAAATCAAAATGTTCTAAATCAAGTGTACATTAGTAATCTATGATCAATTTAAGTTCTTACCTCCATTTTAATGCACAAATTTCAAATTTTTTTTAGATTTTAGGGTTAGAAACGCCTAAATAGCTTTGAAACGCCTAACTGATTGTGAATCATATACTTGAAATGGAATGATTTTATGAACTTACGTTTACAATCAAGTATACACAATATCGATCAACGTATTTCAGCACGCACAATCAAATTAAGTGTAATGAAGTGAATCGAGAGTCGATTGTGTTTAGGGTTTTTTTTTGGAGTGTGAATGAGTGAAAAATGAGAAGTGTTGTTTATATACTAAGTGAAAATTCTAGGCGCATGAGCATTGCTTATGCTCATGAGGTTATATTTTTCACTAAGTTTTCAGGCGCATGAGCACTGTTTATGCGCATAAGGTTAGACGCATCAGCAGTATTCAACCGCATAAGCACTGTTTAGGCGCTTTTGCACTGTTCTGGCGCATGAGACTATATGAAACGCCCAATACTTGGTGAATTCTTTTCACTTGAAACATCTGGTACTGTGTGGGCGCATGAGCATGCTGAAACACCCAACACTTAACCAATTTTGCAGACACATTACAATTGTTCAGGCGCATGAGTTTACATACACTTGTATATTTTTCACATCTTCCACCTGAACACTGTTTAGACATATTAGTACTGTTCACATACTAATGTTCAAACAATTTTCATAATTTTGACTTTTTCCCAAAATTTACATTTTTGACCCTCAATTTTGAACTTTTGACATTTAAACCCTTTTATTTTTATTTAATTTTTTAAAATACAATTTTCCTTCATTTTAGTCTCAAAATTAAACAAAAGAGTCTCATTTAAAAACTTTGCAAGAATCTTTTCCACTTGAAACATTTTTATAGGCTCATTTTTACATTATCAAACACACACATGCTTTGAACATTTTAGCTTCATCCTTTCCGTTCAAACATTTTAATTTTGATTTTTTAGAAACTCTTACTTTTTATTACTCCCCCTAAACTTTTAAGTTTTACAAACTTAGAAGTTTCCTAAGTTGTCACATGAAGATCACACTTATCATGGTTAAATTGTCTGCACACATAAAACATGCATAAAATCAAAATTAAAATAGAATAAAAATCTAATATTTATAATAGAATCAATAATTGCAGTAAGATCATATTAGTTAAGATCAGCACACTAAAAGAAAATAAAGTGTGAGTAGTTATAGACAATGAATAAATCCTGATCAAGTGTATTCCAGGTAAGTGATTTCACAGCAAAGGAGTCACAAGATCCAAGGACAGACAGTGAGTGTTTTTGACAAAAGAATCAGCTCACTTACTTTTTCAATTCTTGGATTGATTAGGTTGAATTAGATATGACATGATGTGAATCATACATAGACTTAGAGAGATTAACTATCATCAAGACATACAAGAAAGCACAAATTCTCAACTTATTATCTGTCATATATTCATAACCAGAGTTCATGTTGATAATTTAGCAGAGAATTATCATGGATAAACCATTTGATAAACTCTAACCGTCCATTTGAATGGGTTATGCACATTGGCATTTTTTGCATCAAAGGAGAATATCCAAGTCTGTAATCACTTACAACAAAGGATATCTTATCACTTCAGGTCTATGATGACTCGTAACAACGAAGTGAGATGATGCTTGTAACAGATCTCATGGTCAGTCATATCACCACCAGGTGTGAGTGTTGTAACTTTACAAGCAGTCAATCTGATAAGCTAATACTACTCATTAGCACTAAGAGGAACACACATTAATGCATTGATGATTTAGTTTAATCACGAGAATTTACTTTTTTCAGTATAGTAGCATGAGATTGTCTACACATCATATCTGATCATGTCAGACTTTATTGTCGAGTGAAATATGCAACTGATCTCACTAATGTACTATCATTTCTCACATGTTGCAAAAATAGATTCATTCCTAAAACATGAATTAACAAGAAAGACTCTATTTTTGTAGTTTTTGTTTTATATTTTTATCTTTGATTTTAAATTTTCTATTTTTGTATTTGGTTTTTCTTTGAAAATAAAACAAGCACACACAAACTACAATCAGGCATTTAACTTTGACAGTTTCTCTCGCTATGACCTTTTGGATAAGGGAAGGGTTCTGATCATGTGAAGATTCGAAGAACTAAAATTCTCAAAAACCAGTTTTTACACATGGTTAATAAGACCAATTGACTCAACTAAATACTCAAACCGTCCTGGTAAGAAGGCTTTAGTAAATAGGTCTGTCAACTGTTTTTCAGTTTCAATTTGAATCAAAATGATTAAACCTTTTTCAGAGTTATCTCTGAGAAAATGATATCGAATCTTGATATGTTTTGTTTTTGAATGTTGGACCAGATTAGTTGTAATGAACATAGCAGCAGTATTATCAATGTAAATTGGTGTTTTAAGAAAATTAAACCCATAATCCAGCAGTATGTTTTATAACCAAAGGATTTGAGAACATCTCGCTGAAGAAGCTATGTACTCAACTTCTCCGGTTGAAACAGAGACATTTGTTTGTTTCTTGCATTGCCACAAGACTAATTGGGGACCTAAAAATTAACACTCACCCGTTGTAGATTTTCTATCTTAGCAACATACACTATAATCACTATCAGTATATCCATGTAACTCGAAGTTTCCTTTATAAGGATACCATAGCCCTAAAGCCAGTTTACCTTTGAGATACTTGAATATTCTTTTGACAGCAATTAAATGGGATTCCTTCAGGTCTGATTGATACCTGGCACAGACACAAATAACATACATAATGTCTAGTCTAGATGCAGTAAGATACATCAATAAACCAATCATAGATCTGTATAAAGTTTGATGATCTGATTTTCCTTTTGGATCAGGCTCAATCTTGGTGTTTATATCTACTGGAGTTCTTATGGACTAATAATCTTGTAGTTTGAATTTCTTCAAAAGCTTGTCAACAAACTTCTCTTGATTGACAAAAATACCATCTGCAGATTGAGTGACTTGAAGTCCAAGAAAGAAGTTAATTTCTCCCATATAACTCATTTGAAATCGAGACTTCATGATTTCTTCGCATTCATTGCACAATTTTGAACTGGTGGAACCAAATATGATATCATCAACATACACTTCTACACATAAGAGATCATCAGCATCCTTCTTTATGAATAAAGTTGGATCGATTTTCCCTCTCGTGTATCCATGTTGGATTAAGTATTGTGACAATGTCTCATACCAGATTCTAGGTGCTTGATGGAGTCCATACAAAGCTTTGCTAAGCTTGTACACACGATGTGGAAATTCTGCATCCTCAAAACTTGGAGGTTGCTTCATGTACACATCATCAGTGATTGGACCATACAAGAATGCACCTTTTACGTCCATTTGATACACTTTGAATTTCATGAATGATGCATAAGCTAGGAAGACACGAATGGATTAAAGTCTTGCAACTGGAGCAAATACTTCATCATAATCAATACCCTCTTCTTGAGTGTATCCTTGTACAACAAGTCTCGCTTTATTTCAAATGACGATTCTTCGATCATCTGTATTGTTTCTAAGCAACCATTTTGTGCCTATAGCATTTTCTCCTTTAGGTAAATCCACAAGATTCCACACTACTTGTTTGTGAAATTGCAGTAATTCTTCTTGCATAGCCTCAATCCTACCATTGTACTTTAATGCTTCGGTAAAGTTCTTAGGAACAACTTGAGAAAGAAAACACGAGTATGAGCAAATATTTGCTTGTTCTGATTTGCTTCTCGTTGTTCTCTCATTCAGTGGACCAATAATCTGATATGTTGGATGGTTCTTGTGAATACAAGATATTAGAATCTCATTTCCTTGAAAATTAACATCCAGATTTGTTTGATTCAAATTGGAGAGCTAATGCAGTAGGGTAGAAGAATGTGGATTGAAATTTGGAACTTGAGTTGGTGAGTTGATAAAGTAATCAAGATTACCAGTATCAACTATATCAACAGAGATGGATGATGTTTAAGACTCAGGTTGAACAAATTCAGTACCATTATTAGGAATTGGTTGAGAAACATCTTGACCTTCTAACACTGAATGATCTGATTCTTGATTAGATTGATCATTTTCATTAAAATGAATCGTTGAATATTTAACAAAAGAGAAGAATGGGTAATCTTGGCTTTGATTATCTGGGTCGTCTAAATTTGAATCATCACTGAAAGAACCAAGATCTCCTTGAGCTTTCTTCTTATTTGCAGAATCAAGTAAGTTAGATTGATCAAACAAGTTAGAATGAAAAGAGTTTGACAATGAATCTAAATCAAATAACCAAGCAGGACCATTTGAAACTGATGGAAATGAATTTTCCACAAATTTAATGTCGAATGTTTCAATTATAACATTAGTCCTAGAGTTATAAACTCGATAGGCCTTGAAACACATGAATATCTAACGAAAAATCCATTATTAGATTTTGCTTCAAATTTTGCTAGATGATCACTTGAATTTAGAATCATGACTGGACAACCAAAAGATTTAAGAAAATCTATGTTTGGTTTCCTGCCAAATATCAACTCATATGGAGTTTTCAGTTTATCTTTACGATTAACGTTCGATTCTGAACGAAACACGATGTTGAGATAGCTTCATCCCACAAAGTGATTGGAATTTTAGCATCTGCTAACATAGATCGTGCAGCCTCAATCAGTGTTCTGTTCTTTCTTTCAGCAACTCCATTTTATTGAGGAGTTCTGGGAGCACTGAACTGATGAGCGATCCCTTTATCTGCACAAAACACATCAATATTAGCATTTTTGAATTCCGTATCATTATCATTTCTTATTATCTTCACTTTTTGATCTAACTAATTTTCAACTTTAATAATGAATTCTTTTAATAATTTAGTCATTTCAGATTTAGCATTCAAAAAGAAAACCCATGAAAATCTTATATAGTCATCAATGATGACTAAACAATATGATTTCTTCCAATACTCTTGACATTGGTTGGTCCAAAAAGGTCCATGTGCAACATCTGGAGTGGTTTGAAATGTGAGTTTATTGGCTTGGTCTTATAAGACGCTTCATGTTGCTTTCCTTTCAAACATGCTGAGCAATGATCAGTTGTTGCAAACTTCTTGGATGGAAGTCCAGTAACATGATTTCCTGCTACAAGCTTGTTCATGTTCTTGAAGTTGGAGTGACCGAAACATCTATGCCAAAGCTGACTTTCATCATTTGATGCTTTAGCAATAAGGCAAGTTGTTTCTGTTGATGGATCAACTTGAGACATATCCAGTATGTATACATCTCGATCCATTTCAGCTTTAACAATCATCCAATCCTTGCTAATCTGAAAACCTAGCTTTAAAACATAACAGAAAGAATCATCAAATAGAACATAATAAAATTTATCACATATTTGGGATACACTTAATAGATTAAAGTTCAACTTAGAAAAGAAATTGACTTTATCGAAGCTTATTATCCCATTGGATACTATTCCTTCT
>BJCO01465790.1:10352-25033 GCA_018326465.1 Flaveria floridana
TTGTTTTGGTCTCACATAATTGTTCTTTTGGAAAGACCTCAAAGCTAAAGAAGGTTGGTTAGTTAATCTTTGAAATCCATTAGTTTGATTTCTCAAATACTGAGGATTAACATAGCCTTTGCTCAAGTTTGAATTAGCAAACCCTCTCTTAGGTGAACTCTTCCTAAAATAAAAATTTTCAGTGTTGTGGGTTCTCTCATCATAATAGGTACAATATTTGTTGAAATAACAATCTGCTGTGGAATGATTCCTCATGTCACAAATGTTACAGTACTTATTGAAAAAGCACTCAGCAGTATTGTGATTGTACATATCATAAATTTCACAGTACCTTTTTGATGCTTTAGCAATAAGGCAAGTTATTTCTGTTGATGGATCAACTTGAGACATATCCAGTATGTATACATCTCGATCCATTTCAGCTTTAACAATCATCCAATCCTTGCTAATCTGAAAACCTAGCTTTAAAACATAATAGAAAGAATCATCAAATAGAACATAATAAAATTTATCACATATTTGGGATACACTTAATAGATTAAAGTTCAACTTAGAAAAGAAATTGACTTTATCGAAGCTTATTATCCCATTGGATACTATTCCTTCTCCTTTTATCTTTCCACCTTCATCACCACCAAAGGCGACATGCATTCCATCCATTAACTTAAAATCTTGCAGTAAGGCATGATTGTATGTCATGTGCCGGCTACACCCGCTATCCACATACCAAGTGTTTAGAGGTCTTCTTGGGCGTACTTGCATAACAAAGAAATTTAAGTTGAAGTATCTACCTAAGCCGAGATGGTCTTGGGTTTTCTAAATTTATCAATAATGGTAAATTGCTTAAAATGAAGAGTATTCAAATCTGGCTTATTCTTAATGAATTTACCAGTTTTCTTATGCATTTGTTGTGGATTATTTTTGTAGGCATTCATAACACTTGATTGACCAACTTTTGAAAAATATTGATTACCAACATTTTCATTAGTTATCCTTACAGATCTTGGTATGAATTGTTCTTTCAGAACTTGTTTTGGTCTCACATAATTGTTCTTTTGGAAAGACCTCAAAGCTAAAGAAGGTTGGTTAGTTAATCTTTGAAATCCATTAGTTTGATTTCTCAAATACTGAGGATTAACATAGCCTTTGCTCAAGTTTGAATTAGCAAACCCTCTCTTAGGTGAACTCTTCCTAAAATAAAAATTTTCAGTGTTGTGGGTTCTCTCATCATAATAGGTACAATATTTGTTGAAATAACAATCTGCTGTGGAATGATTCCTCATGTCACAAATGTTACAGTACTTATTGAAAAAGCACTCAGCAGTATTGTGATTATACATATCATAAATTTCACAGTACCTTTTTGGAGATTTAAACAGTTGCTTATTAACTTTTGATGTTGACGTAATATTTGATTTTTGTTTATATTTTGGCGTCAAAAAGTTAATTTGTTGTTTTAGATTTGTCAAAATTTGCTTTTGAGTTGACATTTTGTTATTTGACAAATTATTTCTTATCTCTTGTTCATTGTAATGCTCCGTTCCCGGGCACCTCACAGTTGGTCATTCATCGCACATAAAACATTTTAAAACATACATTTATTTTGCAGCGGAATTTAAAATTTCATTTATAACTAAAACATGTCATTTCATTACATTACAACATTCATTTTCATCTCAAAATACAATGACATGTCAAAATCTGGATGCCAGCCTTCAAAACGCTCCCAGTAGCTTATGCACCCATGCCTGCAACTCCTTAGCATCAACAAAATACCTGCCAACTATCATGCATACAAAAAGTCAGCGACGCTGAGTGAGTTCTAGTTTTTATAATAAAATACTTTACTTCTTTTAAACTAGTCATTTCATTCAACCGTGATCATGCATCATACGTACATTCATTCTATAATCTTTATTCATTTCGTTCTCTTATGGACTTTCCTATTCATACTTTCATTTATACTTTTCGCTGTCTTTTACTTTCTTTTCTCTTACTCTCTTTTCGTACTTTATATTAGTCAGTTGACATACATCATACATACATACTGATAATAACTATTATTATTATCTTCATCATCATTCGTTCATTCATTCATTTCTTCGCTCATTACTATTCATTACTCGAATCTTGTCTCATGCAATATCCCCGACTCATGCTCAAAAGCTGATGCCGTGCCAGGGCCTGTACACAAACCCCCGACTTATGTCCAAAGACTGACACAACACCGGGATACGCGACAAAGATCTCATCTCTCTATTTTTGTCTCATGCAATACCCCCGACTCATGTACGAAGACTGATAATGTGCCGGGGCCTGATAAACAAACCCCCGACTCATGTCCGAAGACTGACATAGTACCGGAGTACGCGACAAAGATCTCATCTCTCTATTTTTGTCTCATGCAATACCCCCGACTCATGTCCGAAGACTGATACTGTGCCGGGGCCTGTAAACAAACCCTCGACTCATGTCCGAAGACTAACACAGTACCGCGGTACACGACACGGATCCCATCATCCGTCATTTTCGTACTCACCATTCGTTATCTCATGTGTTCGTTCATTTGTACCCTATTGTATTCGTTCGTTTCTTACTTTATCGTTACCTTTCACTTCGTTACATAATATTTTACGTTCATTAATTTATTCGTTCATACATCACACCACGTAAAGTCATACATAATGTATTACAAAACATAATACGTACGTTTTGAAAACTCTTTGACAAAAAAAGATAACATATCACTCACACATATACACATCAGAATTTTCATGACATCATCATGCATACATCAAGCATAAGCCATCACATCATAACACAGCCTATTTCCCTATTTTACCCCTTAACACTACTTAGAAAATCCTAAGTCCAAAATGGGTGCATGGGACTTTTCCAGGTGCATGGGCATAAAAAATCTAAGTGTAAAACAGTCTGGGAGCTTGGGCACTGTTTGGGCGTTTCTGCCCTGTTTGGGCGTTTCGTCACTATGCAAGCGCATGGACACTTAGTCATTTTGGCTACTTGGGCGCATGGATACTATTTGGATGTTTCAGCCCTGTTCAGGCATTTTACTACTATGTAGGCGTCTGACTTATACTTAATCATTTATACTTAGACGCATGGGCCTGTTCAAACGATTGGGCTTTACACTTAGTCCCTTTTCACTTAGACGCATGGGCCTGTTTAGACGCATGGGCACTATTCAGACGGTTGAGCTTTTGGGCGGTCGGAACACTTAGAAAATTCAACCGTTAGACGCATGGTCCACTGTTTAGGCAGTTGGGTAACTAACTTGTACTAACCAACTCATTTTCAGTCCCAAATCCAGATCTAACATGTTCTAAGGCCCTTAAACGAGCTAAACATCAATTCTAACCCATAATCCAACACTAAAACATACATACACATACTATTTTCGAACATAAAGCTGTAAACCCACGGCTACTTTTAAAATATTTACTTAGTATGCATAATAGCCCTAAATAAGTTGTAAATCAATAAAAGAGGGGTTCTAGAAACTCACCTTGAAGCAGATCTTCGAGCTAAACACTTTCACTAGCAACTCCAACTTCAAGTTCTCGGAAACCAACTCTAAAACATCAAGAATTCGGTCAACCAATCATGAATTCGGTTAAAACCAAACATAAACACAAGAAAACTTACATTTGAAGCTTCTTCTCCCTTTCTTTTTCTAAAAAAAACCGAGAGCTTCTTCTTCTTCTTCTTCTTCTTCTTCTTCTACCGAGAGCAAAAAGCAGTTTTCTGCTTTAATGTGGGCGGCCATACCCATTTTAATATAAAATATTGACTTTTGTACTTTGTACACTTTATCCCCCTCCACTTGTGCCCATTATCTATTCTTTCCATTGAGGTTTCTTTTCCTTTTCTTTAAATAAAATTTTGGGGTGTTACATTTATGAACTTCCTTCTTGGATTCCTTAGGGACAAATCTTTTAGTAACAGCGGAAGTCTTAGAATCTGAACCTGTTTTCAGATCAGAGTAGGATTTGTTCTTAGAGCTTAGTTTAACTTCTTGAAAAGAGTTCATGTTTAACGAACTAGCAAACACAAATTTTATAGGTTTGAGTTTAGTTGCCTGATTTGTTGATTTTGTTAGATTTTCTGAACTTTTGTTTTGTTTAGTTTTTGCTTTATTTGCTTTTCTTCTTCTTCGTTGATTCTTTGATTTAGACGAACTTGGTTTAATTTTAGATTGAACATCTTCAGGTGAATATTCTTTTTTATTTTCTTTTAGTTTAAGATCAACAGAATTTGAATCTTATGATGTTCCATCCTCTTGTTTAGCTTTATCTTTGATTGTAATTATCACTTCTTCCAACACAGAATCAGTTGGATCAGAAGTTTTCTTACTTTTCTTTTTAGGTTCATATGATTTAATTTTTATGGGATAACCGTTTTTGATCTTTTCATCGTCATTTTCTTCAAAGATTTTGATATTAGCTTTTTCTTCTTCATTGTTAGAACTTTTGTTTTTGTTGTAAAAAGCTTTGAGTTTAGCTTGGTTTTCAGGTGAATGATCATGTGTGTTAAAGTTTTCTAGTAAAGTGTTGGTTATTGATTCAGGCATTGGTTCATGAGTGAAACCTAATCCTGCTTTTTGTTTATCTTTTCTTTCACTTACCAGTTTTTCAACAATCATTTTTGAACTTTTAACCTTTGCAAGATCAACTTGAGTAGCAGCATGTGTTATCTTCTCCTGTTCTAGATTTTTAGTCATCTCTTCAAGTTGTTTGGACACAATTTCTAATTCCTTTAAGGTTTTGTTCCATGACGTTTGAAGAGAAATGATCTTTTCATTTGCTATTTTATGGTCAGATTTTAGTTTATTATGCATTGACTCTTCTTGTTTAACTTTCTCGCAGATTTTATATGAGTAGCTTCGATCGTATTCAACATGTTCGAAGCATAATTTGATGCAAAGTTTCTCCCTTACTTCAGATGGTATTTCAGGATATTTTGGGGATGAAGTTTTAGAGTTTGAGGATGAAGTTTCAACCTTAGGTTGATCAGACTGAGCCATCAAAGCAATCTCATCTGAATCCCCTTTAGGATCAGATTTGTCACTCTAGCCATACTTATCTTCATCATTCTCAACTTCCACTTTTGGATCACAATCCTCTGACCAATCTTCTCCTTGGATTACTACAATAAGAGATAAACTTATGGTTAGATCATTGGTAAACTGTTCAGCATAGGCACTCCAATCATATCCATCTTTCATACCGTCTACAAGAGCTTTCTTAGGTTCATCAGATGATTTTGATTCATCTTTAAGCTCAGGAATCGAAAGACTTTGATATGGCTTTTGGAATGTCTTCTGAGCTGATTAAAACCTCTGAATGCCAGAACTTGATTGTGCATTTCCTCTATTGTTCCTGGGAGCTTTGCATTCCCTAGAAAAATGCCCATAACTGTTGTAGTTGAAACACCTCGACTTTGACTTGTCAAAACCAACAGTGTTATTAGCACTGGGCTTATAATTCATGTTGACATATGAGTGTTTTCGGGTTTTGTAAGCAATCATCACCATCTGCCAGTTGAGATCCATCTCCTCTACATCTTCTGGATCCATTTCAAACAAATCCAGCAAAACAAGATCCAATTGAGTTAGATGGCTACCTTAATATGCTTAAAAACATGCCATAAAAGTAGTGAAAGCTATTTTAGACTCTTCATCCTCTAATAGGATGTTTATAACATCTTTAAATTTGCTAGATTTTGCAGAGTTAATAGATGGAGTCTCTGTTTGAACATTAAAGCTGTGAGGTTTAGGAGGAGACTAAGGTTGAGGTTGAGGTTTGGTTGCATAAGCAGGTGCACTAGTGAATGATGAATTAGTGAAGAATCCTGCTCCTACAAATAAATCTCCATCTTCTTCAGTTACACTTTCATTCTTAGCCATGAAAGCATTCTCAATAGTGTTTGCTAGAGATACAACAAATTGATACTGTGACACTGATGATGTTCCATCATTATTCCTTAAACTCTCATCAATCTCTACAAATTCAATCTTGGTAATTAACAGATCTTGATCCATTGGAAATCTCTCTGTGTGCTTTAACAATGTCACTGTTGATTTCCATGATGATGGTAAAGCATTGAGAAGTTTAATGTTTAGATCTTCAAGATTACATGTAATGCCAGTTGTTGACATCTCTGTTATAAGCTGCACATATCTGCTCATCATCTGGGTAATGGTCTCACCAGATAGATGTTGAAAAAGCTCTAACTGCCTCTTCAGTTTTTGCTTTTTGAGGTTTTGTATCTATTTACCTCCTTCACAAATGGTCTTTAAAGCTTTGTACATTATGTAACCAGTTTGATAACCATCAAGCCTGGCTAGGACTTCAAGAGGTAGTCCTTTACACATCAGTGAGTAAGCTTTGATATCATTCTTGACCTTTCTCAAATCATCACCTTGCAGACCATCTTCCGGGTAGGGTTCTGGTGAATCTTTTGTATAGACAAAACCCCTTTCAGGCCCATCAGTGGTTATAGGAATGTATGGTCCTTTATCTATAGATTTCCAAAGATCAGTATCAATGGAATTTAGGTGATGTTTTAACCTAAGTGACCAATTTTTAAAATCTGCTATATTTTTAAGCTTAGGAACTCTATTTTTAGAATCTTCTGATTTCACCATTTTTTATATTTTGATTTTAAGAAGAAGAAATATTTTTGTTGATTTTTAAGTTTTTGAATTAAAGAAATGAACTAAAAATATTTTTGGAATTTTCAAAATTTTTAAGAAAAGTTTCTAAGTGTTGAGGTTAATGTGCCCAAACAGTGTTGAAACACCTCAACAGTTATGATACTTCTGAATTTGACCTAGACACGTCTAAGGGATTGCCTTAGAAAAATTCTCAAAAATGCCTAACTAAATGCGCCTGAACAGTTGTGATGCGTCCAAACAGTTGCGGAACGCCTGGGAGTAAAAACGCCTAAAAAGTTCTAATGCGCCCAAATAGTTGAAATCCGCCTAGAATTACTTAGTTTCTGGTTAATTCCAAAGTGTCCAAACAGTTGAAATAAGTCTCAACAGTTGTAAAACGCCTAACCTAAAAACACCTAAACAGTTGGAAAGCGCCTAAACAGTTGTCAAGCACCTAAACACTTAGACAATTTTCAGCAGTTTTCAACCCTAATGCGCCAAAAACATCATGTTCTTATGAACATAACGAACTCAAATTATCTGAAATTCCTAAAAAACTTGATGAATTGATATGAAATCTTTCAATTTAGTAGATTTTATGTCGATTAACAATCCTTTCACTTCAATTTCTTCAATTACAAACAACAATTTAGTGATTTTTGAGATTGCAAGTTCGTACAAGCTCAATCACTAAACCAAAAGCTCTGATACCATTTGATAGGATCAAATGTATATATCTGTGATGATATTATAAGGCAATTCAATGAAAAAAACACAGTAATCAAATCAATGCACAAAATCAAGAAAATTTCATAGAATGTTTATTGATAATAGCAAAGACAGTTACACATGTAAGAGAAGTTCGTTCAAAGTCTCTTTAACCTACACAAGTCTAAGCTATTTCTATAAATAAACAAAGGAACTACTATTTACATAAACAGTCCCTATACTATTACAAACACTTATATATAAGACAAATAAAGACTACGTGTTAATCTTTAAGAAGTACTAACAGTATACCATGTTTATCTTATATATATATATATATATATATATATATATATATATACATATATCACATCTTATATACGCTGAGCTAGAAAGTAACTAGCTTGAGTGTGACTAAATTGTAACTCTCAGACTGTTTTAGCATGGAGTCAGTGTATTCACAAAACCTTGACGAGTTCCCCACTTCAGTAATAAAAGTTTAATTTCAGTGCATCACAGAACATAGTGCTTTTCATTCTTGTTCATCAAGCCTATTAACATGTCAAACATAATCCAAGTCAGTCTTGTATGCCTTAGAACGTACACATAATCCAAGTCAGTTTCTTGTATGCCTTAGAACATAACGATTTAAAATCAAGAAATATATTATCATTTCCTATATAAGCTTGAAAATTTAATTTTCTCAATCTTTGTAAAACAAAAAAATTTTGTACTTTTCTTCAAACTATTTACTCCCCCTAAGTACAAAATCTATTTGTTAAGTATTTTTTTCAATTTTCTCTCCCTAAAATTATGATTATTTAGAAAGAAAATAACAATTTAAACTAAGACAGAAAAATATTTTTGTAAAGGGTGTAAGAATAAGTGTTAACCAAAGTTAATCATTCCTAAAGATTGGACTAAAAAGTCAAATATGGAACGATCAAAGAACTAAGTAAACAAATCTGCTATATTGTCATCTGAGGAAATAGACTCCAAATGGATAAGCTTTTGTTCAAAACAATCACGGATAAAATGCATTCGAATGTTGATGTGCTTTGTCTTTGAATGTTGGATTGGATTCTTCATAATGTTCAAAATTGAAGTATTATCATACAAATCTTAGTGTCATAAATGTTATGGCCACAATCAAGTAGTTGTTGTTGAATCTAAACAATCTGTGAACAGCAACTTGAAGCAGCCACATATTCAGCCTCTATAGTTGAAGTGGATACCGTTTGTTGCTTCTTGTATTGCCATGAAATCAACCTATTGCCAAGAAATTGACATCCACCAGTAGTTGACTTTTTGTCCAAGTTACAGCTTGTATAATCAATGTCAGTGTAAGCAAATAAATTAAAATCAGAATTTTTAGGATACCAAAGACCAGTTGTTAGTGGACCCTTGTGATACTTAAAAATGCGCTTGATGGCTCTCATGTGAGATTCCTTTGGATTAATTTGATAATGTGCACACTGACACACAAGGAACATGATATATGGTCTGCTTATAGTAAGATACATCAGAGATCCGATCATTGATCTATACATATGTTGATCAACATCTGCTCCTGTGAGATTTGGAGTAAAAGTAGGATGAGAAGACATAAGAGTTGGAGCTATCTTGGAGTCTTGAAACTTGTACTTGTGAAGAATAGTGTGAATATACTTTTTTTGATGAATCAGTATACCCTTATCATCAAGTTTAACATGCATGCCCAAGAAAAACGACATTCCTTAAAGAGAACTCATCTCAAATTTCTTCATCATCATTGCTTAAAATTCCTTGCACAAATTATCATTGGTAGATCCAAAGATAATATCATTGATATAAACTTGAACTAGAATAAGATTATCACCAGTCTTCTGTATGAATAGAGTTTGATCAATAACACCACTTGCATAACAATTTGCAAGCATATTTTCAGTTAGAGTAGCACACCAAGCACGAGGTGCTTGATGTAAGTCATAAAGTGCTTTGTCCAACTTGTAAACATACTCAGGATGTTCTGGATCTTCAAAACCCGGTGGTTGACAAACGTAGGTTTCTTCTTTCATTTTACCGTATAAGAAGGCAGTTTTGACATCCATCTGATAAACTGTGAAGTTCTTGTATGAAACATAAACCAGAAAGATACGTATTGCTTCAAGTCTAGCAACTGGAGCATATACTTCTTCATAATCATGTCCTTCGATCTGACAGAATCCTTGAACAACAAGTCTGGTCTTGTTGCGAACAATCACATCCTTTTCATCTGTTTTGTTCTTGAATATCCATTTTGTTCCAATCGGTATCCTACCCTTTGGCAATTCACATAAATTCCATACATTTAGATTCTTAAATTGTATAAGCTTGTCTTGCATGGCCTCTACCCAACTGTTTTCTTTCAATTCCATTTCAACGTTCCTTGGCATTATTTCAGAAATAAAACATGAATACAAGCATGTATTTATTGCTCCATAATGTCTTCGAGTTTGAATGCCCTGTGATAGTGGACTAATGATTACTTTAGTTGGATGGTCCTTACAGATTCTCAGCTAAGGAATAGCATCTTCTGAGATAACTTTGTCTAATTAGACATATGTCCCACTCGTTCTTCAACAGTGTTTCTTCCTTCTGGTTGATAAATGATATCTTCCACTTGATGATTATCATTATCAATAGATAAATCATCAAATGGGAATTGAATGATATCAACTAGATAAACTTGAGTAGAAGAACAACTCTGATCAGAAATTTGTGGAGCTTGCTCAACATCAGGATCAGTCTGAGATATGTCAGATCCAGAAACCTGAGGAATAGTTGTACTAGGTGTAGAAGAAGGTCTATCTAAAGATATTCCATTTACTGGCGATGAAATGGATCCAATATCATCAACAAACATATCCTCAATTGAGGTTGTCAAAGGTATAGTCATTGTAGAAACAACAGATAATCGATTAAGTATTTCAAATAATGAAGCATAATCATAAACGCATGAAGTTGCAGAACCGGCATCCATTTTGTTAGTCTCATGCCAATCAATATCAAATGACTTAATTATTTGTTTAGATATTTTATTATAAACCTTATATGCTACCTTGTTGGCTAAATATCCAACAAAGTAACATCCATCAGCTTTTTCATCTACTTTTTACTTTGAATAAGATGTGTTTAACAATGTACAACAACATCAGAAAGTTTGGAAATATTTGACTTTAGGGTTATGTTTGAAAAAGATTTCATAAGGAGTCATGTTTTGTTGTTAATTGATTAACACATGATTCTGAACATAACAGGCAGTATTAACAGCTTCAGTCCAAACAAATGATGGTAATTTGGCTGCTGATAACGTTGTTCTGGCTGCTTCAATTAAAGCTCTCTTACGTCTTTCAGCAACTCCATTTTGTTGTGGAGTTCCTGCAGATTTAAATTGCCAAGCTATTCCCTTTGAATCACATAATTCATTTAATGTATGATCAAAATTCGGTTCCATCATCACTTCGAATGCACTTGATTGATTTGTCAGTCTGATTCTCCATAAGTGTCATGAATTTTATCAGCAAATGAGGTGTCTCATCTTTGGTTGCTAAGAAGAAAACCCATGTAAATCTATAGAAATCATCAGTAATGACTAAATAATATGCACAATTTCCTAAACTCAAAACACTTACTAGACCAAATAAATCCATGTGTAACAATTGAAGTATAGAATAAATTTTTGCATGAGCAACTGGTTTATGAGGAAGTTATATTGTTTGCCTTTTGAACATGACAGACAATGTTCAGTTAGTTGAAATTCTTTCAATGGCAGTCCAACGACATGATTTCATCTAACCAACTTGTTCATATTTTAATATTTGCATTACCAAGATGATGATGCCATAACAATGAATCATTTTCCGAGGCTGTTGGCAACAAACACGATGCAGTTACAAATGAATGAGATCCATTCAAATCAAGTAAATACGTGTCTTTATCTCTCGAAGTTCTCAATAAGATCCACTCATCAGGAATTACAAATCCAGGTTTTAGAATCAGACATTCTTTATCAGTGATATGTGTTGAATACTGTTTGTCACAATTTTGAGAGACACTTAACAAATTATGTTTTAGTTCCTCTACAAAATTGGCATCTTTAAAACTTAACACACCATTAGACACTGTACCTTTCTTTGTAATCTTACCACCTTTGTCTCCAGCATATATAACATATCCTCTCTTATAAGGTTTGATGTTGTTTAACAGATATATATTACCAGTCATGTTCCTTGAACATCCACTATCAACGTACCATACACTGTTGATGCTAGTTCTTGGATGTTCCTGTACAAATGAATCATTTATTCATTTTTAGGAATACAAGTCATGGTGACTTGAGTACACCATTTTCATCTAAATATGATACAGATTTCAATATAATATCTCTTTATCATTAAGATGTAATCTTCAACAATATCAGGTTCAGATTCTTTTTTTAACTTTCCATTTTTGTATTAGTTTGATTAGACTATTAACCAATTTCTTGAAAGTACTTTGTGTGAAAGATGAATTGTCATCATTGACACGTAAAGGTTTCTTGTTTGTATTTTCTTTTTGCAAAGTTGTGTTTGTTTGATTATTTCTTTTATTAGTAAAAGAGTTTGAATGATTCAAATTTCTTTTAAATTCTGCATTAAGAAAGATTTTTTTTTATTTGTAATAGAATTGTGAAACCTTTGTTTACTTGTCAATTGCTTATGATGACAATTTCTAGCCATGTGATTTGGCTTTCCACACACATAATAATATTTATTTTGATACACGTTTTATTCTCATGTTATTTTCTCAAACTGTTGATGATAACTTCCACAATTATCATAGAATTTGGCATTAGTATGTCTTTAGCCTATAGATTCTTTAACAGTCTCTCATTTTCCCTTTTCATTGGAATTTGTCCTAAGAGATTGAGTCTCTTCTGATCCCAACGAGGCTTTAAATTTAGCTTTATCCTTGTGAATAGAAGGTACTGGAGGAGGACCGGTTTCTTTTGTACCTGATCTACACATATCTTGTTTCATAAAATTAGCAATAATAGGAGACTTATTTTTAAAAAAACTTGTATGTTTCCTCAAAAATATAATCTTCTTTATCAGTTTTGCCTTTTAAAACAAATCAATTCTTGAAATAAGTTTTCAAGTCAGATACAGATGTTATGATTTGTTTTCTTTCTTTAGTATTAAACACAATTTTTGATGTAAGTTTCTTTTCTTTGTTTGACATTTTTGAACAATCATTTGTAACAGAAGAAACTTTTGAACTTTCATTGATCATTAATGACGAAATACAAGTAGGTTTTTCATTACAAGTTTTATTTTCCTTAAAGATTATTTCATCATCATTTTTTTAATCTTCAACCACCCTGTCCATCTTCACACATTCTGCAAAAGAATTATCATGATGAACTTTAATTTTAGTTTTTATGATAGGGTCAACAGTCAGTGACACATTGACTGAAGGTGTTAAGTCAGACTGTGGTTGAAAACCTAAACTATAGGTCTTTTCATCATAAGTGTTAACTGATGAAGGCAATGAAGAATAATCATGATTAATTGGTGGTGCTATGTTAGAATAACCAACTCCACCTTTACCATGTAACGCCTGGTTATTTATTTTAAAGTCGACGAAAGAAGAAAAAAGAAATAGAGTCCGAAGTCGGTGGACCAAACCCGCCAACGCGCGAAAGAAGGGCAAATGGGGGCATGTTAAGGGAGGGGCATCCATCTCCTCTCCCCACACTTGCAAATTCAGCCATGAAGAAGAGAGGAGAGAAAGAAGAGAGGAAAAAGAGAAAAAGGAGAGAAAAGTGGTGATTCGGGCTCGAAATTCGTCATGTATCTAGCCCAAACAAAGCTCTTCATCTTCTCCTTCTTTGTGTGAGTTCTAGGACCCCTCATTTACCTATTTTCAACCGATTTTGGGGCTGGAACACATATAAACCTGTTTTTGAAATGTGTGTGTTTGACCCATTTAGGTGTAATTGTGTATAGTGTGTTTAGAGTATGGTTTTGGACTTGTATGTGCTTGTATGTTGTCATAGCATGATTCCCTAAGGATTAGGAGGCTTGATTTGGGCTTAGAATGAGTTTGGAAGGGTTTGGAGGTCGAAAGTCGCGGCTGCAGTTCGGGATGAACTGCAATCGCTGCCCAGCTAGGGCTAGGCGACTGGAGGGCCAATCGGCCGAGTGGGGGACGACTGAAGCTCAATCGTACGACTGAAGCTCAATCGCACGATTGGAGGTTCAGTTGCACGACAGGTCATACAACTGAGAGCTCTGTCGCATAGGTCCATTCGCATAGCTGTTCAGTCGCACGACTGAGGGTTCAGTCGTATAGGAGCCCATTCTGATAGTGTTCATTCGCATGATAGAAAGTCCATTCGCATAATTGGGTGTTCATCCGCATGGATGCTCATCCGCATTGGTCCAATCGCATAGTCTTCAGTCGCATGGAGGCCATGCGACTGAAGGGTGCCCGATCGCCCAAGTAGGGCTGTTGTGTACGAGGAGAGATATAGTTCAATTAGTGGATTTCGGGAAAAGAGTAAGGGTAAGTAATGATGTGATAGCTCCCGTAGGTACATATGAGATAACTGTCGAGGCTCAGAAGTTACGTTGGGCACGATGACGATAGTATTGCATGTGTATGCATAATGTATGTATGTTAAGTATGATGTGGCCCTATATAATACTGATGACTGATGACTGGTAGATGTCAATGTTCCTTGTTTCGATACATGTTTATCTTTCTATGGCTTTACGTGTTATGTTAATAAATGAAATGAAAGTATTATGTAACGTAAAGTGAAAGATAATGAAAGATGAATATGATGAATGAATGCATCCATTAATGAATGATGATAGTAATGATAGTCTTGCGAGCATTGGATATCGGGACACGCCAATTAAGGTGTTTGCCCAATGGTGTGGGATCACTATCTCGGGAGGATGATGTAATAGAACCTCTACCGCTCACCCCTAGTACTGTGGCACCACGTTTAGCTGTCTCTTTATAGACTTCAGCCCAGTAGCTATATAATTCGGGGTGTAGCATATGGTATTGGTACGGAAGATATCCCCGGGAGGATGCACATCGGGGTCTTTCTTTGTGATCGACCATTATTATAGAACCTCTACCGTTCACCCCTAGTACTGTGGCACCATGTTTAGCTGTCTCTTTATAGACTTCGGCCCAGTAGCTATATAGTTCGGGGTGTAGCATATGGTATTGGTACGGAAGATATCTGTTGCGCAAGAAAAGATGAAATGATGAACGAACG
>BJCO01465791.1:0-10927 GCA_018326465.1 Flaveria floridana
AAGGGGGGGGGGGGGGGGGGGGGTGGATTTCCCCCTCGTTTTTTCACATTCTTTCTTTCGTAAAATGTTTGTTATAAAAATTCTCTCTAGGTACCCTAGCCACCTCAAGCCATTCCTTTTGTTCTTCATCATCATCAATCATTTTCACCATCATTCATTTGGTAATGTCGTTGTTCTTGTGTTCAAGTTGGATTCTTGATTAAGACTAGATCACCTAATCAGTTATTGGTAACAAAAATCATTTATTTTGATGTTTTAGTTTCTATTGTTGATGTTTTTGATTATAATCATCATCAGACATCTAAATCATCATCTAATTTTCATCTATTTGTGATTATCATGGTCATCTTGTGAAGGCATCGTGCGGATATGGAGTTATTCATCAAGAACCAATAAAACCTTAATTTTGTTTTACTTTTGGACATTCTCGTATTAGTTTGTAATAAATCTTGTGTACTTTGGTCCAAATGGAAAATTCGGTAACAAAATTTTTGTTCCAAAAATTAAACAATGTAAATGAAAGGTTTAAATTTATATAAATGTGAAAGGATTGTAATTTGAAATGATAACAAATAAAGAATCCCAACTGAAGCAATAAACATTATTAGAGAAGTGGAACTGAAATTAATGATAAACTAATGGTCTAATTAGATTATAAGCCAAAATTTTCATAAAATAATTGTTGGTTAGATCTCAGGTTAACTATGGTAAAAAAAATTATGGATTTGGATAGGCAGTTTGTCGTCAGAAAATTTGGTCATTTTGTATAAGTCATAATTTGGTCATACGGAGTCCAAATGGGTCAACGTTTACATCTAAAAGTTTGTTTAGAGAGTCATCTAACAAATGAAAGTGGCTCTTGTTAATCCGACCTCATATGGGAAATTAGGGTAGAATGTTGGTCTGTGCTCGTGTGAACATAACTCACTCATACTTCAATTATCTAAATTGAGTATTTTTCTGTGATTAATTTTCACGTCTTAACTTTCAAAGGATACCTAATACGCGGTGTTTCATATGTGTTTCGACCTCCAAATAGCCTATGTAACATCGGTGCGCAATCAACTTTACATGTTGAATTATTAAAATAAAAACATAATGTCAACGTTAATGAATAAGTACTTATAATAAGTTAAGATATGTGTTAAGTGGTGGATTCTAAGATGTTTAATGATAAAAAAACTTAAGGTTAATTAATCATCAAACTTGGACTAAAATAAATACAACATGGGATGTTTATAACATTAAGAATAGAATAATGACTTGGAAGTTAAGTAAATCGGGAGTGGGCCCCTTAAGGAAGGACATTGAACTTGAAATAACAAATGAATAAAACTTTTATTAAAATAAGTACTTTGTTGGACATTAAGGAATAGACTATGAGGATTACACTCAGTTAGGCCTTTTCGACCATTAGTAATCCTATTTTTATAGATATTTGTAATTACTTGCTAATATTTGCGTGTGGATTATTGCATGTGCGAACATCATGGGGTGTTTCACATGCTTTTTATATGATTTATAAGGGAAAAAATATGCTAATTTTTTTGAATAATGCGTTGTTTTAAACTTGTTTGGGATTTGGATTAGACTGTCGTATGTGTTTTGAGTCTATACTACTTTCATGAGTGTGTGTTCTTGTGCTTAAAGTTCTTATGTTCATATCATGACTATTTAACTACGGATTGGAGCCATGGAGAGGTATTATTAGTCTTAACAGGTTGATACCCTTCCCTATTTATCGATATGTTAGCTAACTCTGACTTGAAATGGACACACTGTTGGGTGAATATAATGTGGTATGTCTGGACTTGGACTTGTACTTGTGGTATGTAGGTCATTAGGTTTAGTCATAAGCTTATGTCCGCGTCTACGACTTCTAGCAGGCAAACATACTGCTCACTTTACCTTCATTATCTGTATAGACAAGACACGAGGCATGTGACTGTTGAGGAAGAAATAGAGGATGAAGCTCAAGAAAGGAAGAAGAGATTCCCAATGACATAAAAAGGAGCACTCCTCATAGAAGGTAGATGAGGAGCTTGTACACTTGTTCTCTAGTAAAGGGAAGGAAGCTTCAGTAAAGAAGAGCATAATTGTATTAATCAGAAGTACAAAAGAATCTAGAGCTGCAAAAAGGAAAAGAATTATTATTTCTGTTGGACAATCTAGCAAGTCAAAATCAACAGCTTCATCCAAAACACAAAAAAACTATGTAGAGTGACTCTCTAAACTCATTAATCCATCTGTTAGAATACCACTCCAAAAAGAGTTTCTTAGCAAGCTCCTTGAACAACCACTATCAATCCTACATCAATGATCCCATCTTAGAGTCTAAGGAAAAAGGATAAGGACTTGGAAAATATAGATTGGTAGTTCAGGTTGAGAAAAAGGGATTCGACTTCAAGAAAGTTATTGGATGAAACTTAGCTGAAATCAAGTCAAAGTTGATAGCTACAACTCATGTGGAATTGGAAAAATCAGCTAAATTAGCAAAGAAGAGAGCCGAATCTGAGAGAAGGAAGATAGAAAGATTTAGAAAGAAGGATGGAGATAAGAAATAGATGAAGATGCACCTCCCATATTGAGGTTTCTTTTGTAAATAAGTAGGACTAATGAGTATGTCTACTCTTGATCAAAACATCAGAGAAATAAAGAAGAGAGTTGCAACTGGAGAGTTTACAAGTTATGAAGAAATAAGGACATATGGGAGAGGGATGAGGAAAAGTGAAAAGAACATCATAATTATCCTCCCATCTTCCATCTAAAGAAACAACATCTCCTCCTTTTAAAATTACCATCTCAGATGATGATCTACCTCTATGATCGATCATTCCTATTAAGAAAATTAAACCGAAAAAGGTTGTAAAGGCAAAAGTGATTGATCTAGAAGTTGAAGCGAGGTTGATCAAAGGAACAGAGGTGCTAGAAACCGCATATATTAAAGAGATAGAGAAATATGTAATGAAAAGAGGAATCCAAGTTATAGAAGTTCTCAAGATATTTGGAGGTAGTCATGAGCAGATAAATCTTCTACTCCAAAAATTGGTGTCTATAGCCCAATCAGAGTCTAGTAAAGATATTCTTGAGTCCTTTTATCAACATATGATCCAAGCAAAGAGTAAAATTATGATCAAGTCAAAGACACTTTCTTCATTACTAGATCAATAGCTGGTAAAGTAACTTATTCAAGAAATCAGCTGATCTACTTTAATAGATTTGATATAGCTGACTTGACCAGGCTGAGACTCAGAAATCTAAGTAATGACTTTAAAGCAAGATAGGTGGAAAAGGTACTCCTTAAGATTTACAAGTCATATCTTAAGAAGACGAGGCATGCTTCAGAACAACAAAGAAAGAAAAAGGAAGCTGAAGCTACTAAAATTGTTTATCTACCAAACTTCCATCCTCTGCTCAACATGATGAATCAGAACCATCACTACCATATGTCTAATCAAGTTAATCAGCAGGTTAAACTGCTGAGTACCACTCTCTCTCAGTTCAACCATCGATTAAAGTAGATTAACCACCCTAGAAGTCTAGTCTATTTCTTTAGCAGTATAATCAGAGCATCCATCATTAGCTGAAAGGATTACAAGACATTGGAATGATCTAGATAAAGCTTTAAAAAATGAGTACTCAGATACTAAAAATGAAGAATCCCCAGACGGTAGGGAAGCTCACATCACTAACTAGGGATATGATTTGAAGCCTAAAGGTACTTAACTGAAAGAAGTGATGGCTCCAAATCTTTTTTCCTGAATAAACTGGAAGTTATCAAGCTAATCTATGATGAACTAGAAAGAATGCACTTTCTTACCAAAGAATATGAAGATATGCAAGACAAATACAAATAAATGAAATTATTTGAAGGTGAAGATTGGTCAAAGGGTTTATATTGAACCAAGTGGAACTGGTGAAGAACATGTTCTACATGTGACTCCTTTAAGTGTGCATGATCCAATCACTACACTGAGGTTTGAGTCATACACCAACTCTTTCTATTTATTATTTGCTAGTGCTAGAAGAATTTGAGATAGTGAATTTGATCTACCTAGATTGGATCAGCACAACATGAGAGATGTGGTGGAGATCCTTCTTAAAAATCTAACAAGGGATCTAAAAGGCTACATGTATGAAGTCCTCTTAATGAGAATGCTTGAAAAGTATGACATAGTTTTGAAAGCATCATCCTAGGGGGAATTTGTTGAAACATGAAGATGTTGAAGCTACCTAAACACTACGTGTGTGTATATATATAAATTCCATACTAATTTGATACACCAAAGATGAAGTCCATCTACTGATGAACTACATCAAATAACTCAAGTACTGAGCAACTATGAATAAGCACATCTACATCTGCTAATGTTCTAAAGATTTGCTGATATACAACTTGTACACAAGAATCATAGTGCTGAAGAGTAGTGGCGACCGCAATACTATACAACTGCTGATCTTTTGTTTTGTTGATTGTTGTCTATGTTGTATATTGTTTTGTAACCAATAGTATTATACGTTCTTGAAATGCTATAATGTGTAAATTAATGCCCGAAACATGCCATTAATCCTAAACCTAGAATAGATGTTCAAGATTTATTCTAGTGTTTAGCTTTCATAGTATAAATACCTCACACATGTATAGTTTTAAGGTCAGCTAGTTTGCTCACTTGTTTTCCTGTAATTGCATTGTGTAGTGAGTAAACATGATCAAGTGAATACTTTAAAACAACTTATTGTGTTATTTCCATTGAAAGTATTATCTGTGTGTTTATTTAGTAGACATTTAGCAAAGATTCCACATTTTTTTATCTACCTAATAGAAAAGTCTTGTTTTATTTCATTTTGATCCCACAAAATGGATGTCTGGCTTATCTTATCTTAGTCAGAAATGTGGACACAAAATAAAAAGATTCAAGATACACCCATAGTCGTTGACAATGAAGATATCTTGCCGAAGAAACTTCCTAGTATCCCTCCCAAGCGTGAAGTAGAATTTAAGATTATCCTAGTATCGAGTACAACTCCAATAGGAAAAGCACCATACATCTTATACCGAATGAGATGAATAAACTAAAGAAGAAATTAGATGAAATTCTAGAGAAGGATTTATATGACCAAGTTCTTCATCATGGGGAGCTCCAGTATTGTCTGTTAAGAAAAAGGATGGTTCATTGAGAATATGCATTGACTATCAAGAACTTAACAAAGTAACCTTTAAGAATTGATATCCCCTTATTCGTATTGGTGATCTGTTTGATCAACTGCAAAGAGCTAGTCACTCTTCGAGATTGATCTTATACGTACCATCTACTAAAAGTCTGAGAATAGGATACTTAAAAAACCATAACCCAAATGAGATGTGGACATTATGAGTTCACGGTTATACAGTTTGGATTGACTAATGCTGTAGTGGCTTTCATGGATATAATGAACTGATTTGTAAACCTTATCTGGATAAGTTCATCATTTTCATCATCGAGATATTCTTATCTATTCAAAAACTAAATAGGATCACAAGACTTATCTTCGAATTCTACAAGAAATCTTACACAAGAGAACTTGTACGCTAAATACTCCCAGTATGAGTTTTGCCTAACAAAGGTACAATTCGTAGGTTATGTAATCAATGCTAAAGGGATTCAAGTTGATCAAGCCAAGATCAAGACTATTGGTAAAAGGGAGAAACCTAGAGCACCTATTGAAATACACAGTTTCTTAGGGTTAGCTGGGTAATATCATTAACTCATCAAGGACTTCTCCCATATAGCCATCCCATTAATAACTTTAACCCAAAAGAAGGTTAAATTTGTACGGGGCCCTAAGCAAGAAGAAGTGTTTGAAACCCTAAAACAAAAAATTAACCAGTTCCCCAATTCCCGCATTACTAGAAGGCAATGAAGACTTCATAGTTCACTTTGGTGCATCACATACCTATTTAGGGTGCATCTTGATGCAACAAGATAAGGTTATTCCTTATGCATCTCATTAGCTTAGAGATAATAGGAAGGCATACAACCTCGTGATTTAGAGCTTAATGCCATAATATTTACATTAAAGATATTATCTCTATCGAGTCAAGTTCATCATCTACTCAGATCAAGTGTTTGAAGTAGCTCTTTGATCAAAAGTGTAAAGCCTCGTTTCCAGGCACCTCACAGTTGATCATTCATAGAACTAAACATACATATTATAAACGTTTCATAAAACATTATAGCGAAAGTCATTAACAAAACCATTCATCTTATTTATAATTACTGTTGTTATGCAATACAACATTGTTTAAACTACAGAAGAACACTTTCATTGATTGCATTACAAAACAACAATAATAACATACGTGAATGGATGCCAGTCTTGCCCAGCTAAGTAGCCTCCCTGCGTGCCATCCTCAGCAACTTTTACCTGCCAACTGAAAATGCATAAAAGTCAGCATTGCTGAGTGAGTTCTAGTTTTGTAAGTATCAAAATACTTTATACGCTTCATACCTAAAAATACACTTTTCCATAAAACACTTTCTTCACCTATCACACATGTTCATTCGTTATCGTACGTGTTCGTTCGTTTCGTACTTTAAAATTTCATTCGTTATTGCTCGTTTCGTATTTTATCCTTATCTTTCATTATCGTTCGTTTCGTACTTTCTCATTCATACTTTGTTACTTCGCTCGTTTCGTACTTTATCATTCATAATTCATTACTTCTCTCGTTCGTACTAATTCTAGATCTTGTCAGGCTTTTCCCCCATCGTAGTCCGAAACCACCATTCCGAGCACAAAGCTCCTTCACTAATTGGCCCGAAGCCACCATTCTAGGCACAAAGCCCCGTTAGTAACTAGTACAAAGCCGTATCATATCTTGGCATAAAGCCTAGTGTCGAATGACAAGGATGTCATTTCATACTATGGGTTCAGTCACCTAGACTGATCCCCCTATGTGTGAACCCTCACGGGTTAAAATCACATGATATAAAACACAGTTGAGCTAACAACTCACAAAGAGTTGTGATCCTCCTTTAAATCTGCTTGCAAGCCTTTTCTTTCTTTCATTACATTTCACTTTTCATCTTTGTTATCTTTCTCTTCATTGCGTTATACTTTTTGTTCATTCACACATTCATCATACTACGTAAAGTAATAACATAATACATAACCATATATTATATTATAATGTAAATACGTTTTGAAAACTAATAAAAGATAACATCTCATACATGTATGCATATCATGCATTCATCAATACATCATGCATATTCTACTCATAAACCCTCACTTTTTCATGCCTAGAATAGTCCAAAATAGTCCATAGGTCAAACTAGGGTCAAACCCTAAAATTCTGTTTTTCCTCAAAATTCAGAAAAATGTTCTAAGCGTTGGGCGCATGGACACTATTTAGGTGCATCAGGACTGCTTGGGCGTTTCTCAACTATGCAGGTGCATGAGCCTACACTTAACCATTTCAACACTTAGGCGCACGAGCCTTTTGGGCGCATGGGCATTATTTGGGCGCATGACCTTGTACTTAGGCGTTTCAGTCAAAACGCAGGCGCATGAACTACTGTTCAGGCGCATGAACTTACACTTAGAAATTTTAAGGAAAATCTGGGCGCATGAACTACTGTTTGGGTGCATCATCTCATACTTAGACTTCTAAGCCTATTTTTCAGGCGCATGGGCCCTGTTTGGACATATGAACACCATCTGATATATTTCTAACATATTTTTCAGTCCCAAACAATGTCTTAACATGTTCTAAGCCTTTCACTACCATTCTAAGTCCTAACATATCATATACAACCACAAACTACCAACAAACAAGCATATACTCATACGGTCATACATATAACATTTTTATAAAAATCGTTTACATGCATTTTCAGCCCCGAAAAAGTTGTAAAACAAGTAAAACATGGGGTCTAGAGACTCAACCTTAGCTACTTCAACCTCAAACTCTCAGATTTGAACTTTTTAAAGAGCTCTAACACGTAAAACATGTCAAGAACCCGAACACATGCACACACATAGGAACGTGTAGAAATCAGTCTCACGGTAGAAAACCCATAAAACCAAATCAAAAACACCAAGAACGCTTACCAATTTGCGAATTCAGCTTCTTTCTCTCTCTAAAACCAAAGCTTTGCTGATTTCTCTCTCTAAAATATCGAGCAGTGGGTGTAACAGGTAGTGTGGGCGGCCATACCTCCTTTTAAACAAAATAATAATAAGATTTTACCCTTTCACACTTTGCACCCGTGTACTTTGACCTCTTTTTCTTTCTTACCAAATATATTTCTTTTATTTCTCATTTGTTTTCTTTATTTTGACAAAAATTTCCGGGCGTTGCAAGTTTACCCCCCGTAAAGAGGTTTCGTCCCTGAAACTTGTCACTCTTCGATTAACTGTGGGCAATGCTGTCTCATCTCTTCTTCAGTCTCCCATGTAGAATCTAAGCCCCTTCGGTGTTTCCACTGCACACACACAAGTGGAACCACTTTATTCCTCAATCTCTTCTCCTTCCGATCGATGATTTCCACTAGCTTCTCTACATATTTGATCTATTCGTCCACTACGATATCATCCAGTGGTACAATCATATCTTCATCAGCTAAGCAACTTCTCAGATGAGATAATGGAATGTTAGATGGATTCCACTTAACTCGTCTGACAATTCTAACTGATAGGCCATCTCTCCTACTTGTGTGATGATTCAGAAAGGTCCTATATACATCGGGCTTAGCTTACCTCGCTTCCTGAACCGAATGATTCCCTTCCAAGACGAGACCTTCAACATAACCCGATCGCCCACCTTGAATTCGATCGGCCTTCACCTCTTCTCGGCGTATGACTTTTGTCTATCTTTCGCCGCTTTCATGAAAGCCTTGATCTTCTCTAACTTCTTAGTCGTAGCCTCGATCACCTCAAGGCTTCCCAACTCCTCCAGTCCTACATCACCCCAACACACGTGCGTCTTACACCTCCTACCGTATAGCATCTCATATGGGGGCATACCAATGCTGGCACGATAACTGTTGTTGTATGATAAATAAACTAACGATAAGTGATCATCCAACTTCCTCCAAAATCGATCACGCATGCTGGAAGCATATCCTTGATCATCTGGATGATAAGCCATGCTAATGTGTAGCCTCGTTCCCATCGCATCATGGAATCTCTTTAATGAATAGATCCGCCAACCTTTCAGAAGAATACGTCTTGCGAATCGGTAGGAAGTGAGCACTCTTGGTCAGACGATCTACAATCACCCATATGGTATCACACCCCCTTGCCGTACGAGGTAGCTTAGTAATAAAGTCCATGTGATGTGCTCCCACTTCCACTCGGGTATATCAAACGGCTGGATCTTCCCGTATGTCTTCTGATGTTCCGCCTTCACTTGCAAACAAGTAAGGCACTTGCTCACGTACTCTACTACATCGCGCTTCATTCTCGGCCTCCAATAGTCTTTCTTCATATCCTGATACATCTTCGTAGCACCGGGATGAATCAAGTATTGAGTCTTATGAGCCTCATCCATAATTCATCCCCGTAGATCACCGTAACGAGGGATCCATATCCGTCCATTTTGGTTTTAACACCGACAATGTTCTCACCCAGTTTTGTGACTAGACCTCTCATCCTTTCAAAGTTAAGGTGATCTTCTTTCAACATGTCTTCTTGAAAATCTTTCACTTAGGTCATCACATTAGCAGTCATAACCAACTGATAAGCTTTCACCCGAATCGGCTCGGATCTCTCCTTTCAGCTAAGGGCATCGGCGACGACATTGGCCTTACTCGGATGGTAATGGATCTCACAATCATAATCCTTGGTGAGCTTTAACCATCTCCTCTGTCTCATGTTGAGATCCCTTTGCTCAAAGAAATACTTCAAGCTCTTGTGATCCGTGAAGATCGTGCACTTCGTGCCGTACAGATAGTGCCTCTAAATCTTCAATGTGACGACCAAAGCTGCTAACTCCAAATTATGGGTAGGATAGTTAACTTCGTGGGTCTTCAACTGTCATGATGCAGAGGCAGTTACCCTTCCACGTTGTATTAACACGCAACCTATCCCCGAATAAGATGCATCCGAATACACCACTAAGTCCTCACTTCCTTTGTGTAATGTCAAAACAGGAGCTTGAGTCAATCTCGTATTCAACTCCTCAAAAGCATCCTCCTATTTATGACCCCATTCAAACTTCACATCCTTGCGGGTCAATTTGGTCAAAGGTGAGGCTATCTTGGAAAAGTCTTGGATGAACCTCCTGTAGTAACCCGCCAAACCCTATAAACTACGGATCTTGGATGGCGTCTTTTGTCACACCATCAATTTCCACGAACGGGGTTTTACCGTTAGGCGTGTGACATACCAGGATCTCAGACACAGTCATATCAAACGACACTACATGAATTTAAAATAAACATTTGACTTCATTCAAAATACCATAAACAAAGTCTGAAAATCCATTACAGTATAGTTACAATAGCCATGTTTAGACAAAGTGTTCAATGCTGAAAATAAAATAGATGAATGCATGTCCTGAGTGCGTTTCCTGTAGCATGCATCATGATCTTATGCGTTTCTGTGACCTTAGAAAACATGCTAAAATGTGTCAACATAAAGTTGGTGAGTTCACAGGTTTAATCAACAAGAAACATGTTCGTAAGCGTTTCCATGGTTTGCGTTTCAATGGTTTAGTATATAGAGCATATCGTTAGGTAGCTAGCCTATGTTCATGTTACTTAGCGTTTCGAACCGAAGCTGACTGTTTACGTCCTATATGTGTTTGTTGTATCCCTGTCACGTCTCATCAGACAATGACAAATGTTAGGTCAATCAAGCACCCGTTTGTCCTCCAATCAAGCTAGCGCGACTAGCCCGGGCGGGGTTTGTCAGACCCAGTAGTACTACTCAAAATTACCTC
>BJCO01465792.1:0-10420 GCA_018326465.1 Flaveria floridana
TTTGTTTCATCGTTGGATTGATCAGGATATTTGTTCTCACTGATTGGATCGCCAATCAAATAGGATTCCGCACTATTTGATTCGATATCACGCAAAATCTGTTAGTACTCCGTACGAAATCGGTCCTAAAAATATATATATATATATATATATATATATATATATATATATATATATATATAGATATATATATATACACATGTATACACACACACATATATATACATGTATATATATACATACACACACACACAAACATATATATATATATATATATATATATGTATATATAATTCTCGTTGTACTGTGTGAGGAATTCCAGTAATACATATTAAAAAGATAGCGTACCTAATTACTATGTTTAAATTCTATAAAATCAAGATTCACTATCGACATATTAAAAGTTCGATTCTCCATTTTACCTTTTTTTAGATTTCCCACAAGAATACCTCCTGATATGTTGTATACGGCAATTTTATCTTTTGAACTCTTCTATTATATGTGTGGCATATGAAGCACTACAAAAAGGTGTTTTACGAAGCCAATTAAAAAGTAACATTATTATCTTATCATAGTGCACCATAGATTGATTGAATGTTCTTATCCTAGACAACTTTTTTTTGAACGGTGACTTTTTTATAAGTGACTCAATGTCACATCGTCCCCTGGGCGACCCTAGCCAAGATCTGCCCCACACTATGTTGTCTGAACCGTGTCCACGCTGGATTATCAGACTTGGTTACGGCGTTCCCCCGGAAACCGTACTGCCTCCACAAGAGTTGCATCTGTGAAGTAACAGCCGGATGAAAACCGGGGTCGAGCTCTGAAAATCGGCCTCCGCAACCAATGGCTTAAAGGAAAATTCTTTTTATTACTCTAAATGTCCCCAAAACGTTGCCAAAGAGGTTCGAACCCCTGATCTCCAATTTGGGAGGGGGGATTCTTACCATAGGACAAAAGCTGAAGGACTCTTATCCTAGACAACTATTTTCAATTTATGTTAGTGGGAAAAGTAAATCAAAGGCCCTCGATGAAGCCTATGAAGGAGTAGCACTAACTTCATGCTCTATCTTTTCTAAAAGTATAAATATGGTTTAAGGAAAATATTTAAACATTGTATAAACACACAAAAGCAATTGTCGGCTATGAGTATGATTTATTATTTATTTTCAACAAATCTTCAAGCATAGGTTAAATTTCTACAACCCATGTACTTTGTTTTATTTTTTGTTGCCCTTTTTCTTTTTTAAATTTTCCACATACAAACACAAAAGTGACTGTTGCGGAGTGGTTTCAGCCGGTGGTGAACCAAATAATTTTTATGGGAGTGAAATTTTTTATGGGTTATTTAGGTGTCGCTATATAACTTTTTGGTCAGATTCGGGTCATAATAAATGTTCAAAATTCACTCTAAAGTTCTAGAAACACAAGTAATAATTGAAGATTTAAAGTTTGCAATTTTTAAAATCCTAGTTTATATTCCTTTAGGTACGAATCATTTGAATTTACGTAAAAGTACCACTTTTTAAATCAGACTTGAGTATTTAAATATCTTGTAACTTACTTTATCCTACTTTATAGAAAATTTGTTATATTTATTTATAGTTTAAAATAAACATTCTTCTGATGACACCAAAATATAATACATAATTCAATCGACTGTTTTTTTGTTTGACCACTCATTATCGGTCATTTTTATTATTTTTTGGAGAAGATGATTCTTCTTTTGCAAGTGTGAAGGTGATTTCCACTTCAAGAATCTTGACAACTCAATCTTTATCCCCTATCTCCATTTTTTAATTTACTTTTGATTTATACCACTTTCCAGGGTTGGACTAATTTTCCTATTACATTATGTACGGTCTGTGGGTTTTATATTTGCAACAGAAAAAACAATAAGAGCTTTGTTATGCTATCTTTTTATTTTGTAATCTTGACAAATCAATCTTATCTATATCTCTACAATATATTCTAAAAAAACATATGCATGTAATAATATATTGATTTTGCTCATTAATTAAACTTTATTATCCTGTACGAGTCGTTAAAATATTCATGTGTGGACATATAGATTTGGTCGATTAAAATAAAACTATGTGAAGTTGTAAAGAGTAATCACGAGTGTATCATATTAGGGGAAGGATAAACAACAAGAAAAAAAAATGAAAATCTTAGAGCAAAGACACTATAACATATTAGAAATTTGATAATTCGAATGTGAACAAAGTCTAGTTTATGTTGGATATTTAAGTGAAAAATATGGGTTTCTTTTGTTTTGAACATTATTAATTATTTATATTTATTACTAAAATAATTATTAATTTGTGAATTTGCATTTCTCTATGTGAGAAGATTACAATGAATCAAAATATGTTTAAAACGGAGCTAAAATGAATAATATCTATATTCTCTAAAGTGTGTTGTTGAAAAAAATAGATAACAAGTTAGTGTAAATCCTCTGATATAATATCATTAGAGGTTGCGGTATGGGTCAAGTTGCAATTCACTAGCACACAATTCCAGCTATGCAGAAGCGAACAGTCTATTCAAATTCTCGAATATTAATTTATAATTACTTGAAATTAATTTGTATATTAATAAAAAAGTTATTTCACAAATTAAATAGAGTTAATTTGTGTATTAAGCGACCGACTATTCGCATTCTCGTTTTTGGGTATAAAAACTAGACATACGATTCTTGTTTTAGTTGCTTGAAAGAAACCACACGTGCTTGAGAAACCACACAAACACACACACATCAAATAAAATACAACATTCTATGTTTTGCACACTATTGTACAAGACACTTTCTTATCCTGTGTTATCTCAAATGTGACGACATCTCCGGCTTTACTCTACTATTTTGGTTGTTGTACTCTAGGAGATCGACAGGCGCGTTCGTTGAGAAAAGGCGCGAAATATGTTTTAAGGGACATATGTTGAAGAAAAATCCTCAACCGCCGTTCAAATTTTTTGCTAATTACTTCATTGTGCAAACAAAGATACAGCTGTGAAAAATCTTTTTGTGGTTCAAGATTTAAGTGAAACTATGTATATATGTCGCGCGTTGCTGCGACTGATCGTGTTTTAGCATTACGTTGCTAATTTTAGCATTTCGAGTTTTACTAAACTGGCTAGCATAAATATTGGACATAGAACGTTTTGTCAGTTGCATAAGAACATCATGTATTTGTTAGATGTGTACAATAGAGTGTAAATTGGCTGCTGCAAGCTTTCTTCCTGCTGTGTTTGGCGTTGCAAAAGATGGAGTTGATAGCTGCAAGCATTCTTGCTGCTGGGTTTGGCCTTGCAAAAGATGGAGTTGATAATGATTCCCAGGTTTGGCGTTGCGAAGGATGGGCCTAGTAACAAACGATGCTATGCATTGCAAAAGGTTGTTGTCTTGCAAAATAGGCAAAAGGCTTTTGTCTTTCAAAATAGCTTACTGCTGCTGCTAGTTCCCTATGCATATGATATGCCTTCTGCTACAAAAGTGAGTCCCCGATGTATTGCTATTGTTCTTTGGTCTTTTGCTTCTGCCTAGCATCTGTATCTGCAAAGTAAGTTATGTTTTTTTTCTGAGCTGAAGTATTAATTTTTGTTTGGTAAAGTTGGTATTTGTTATACCTTGTTCACGGGCTCTTTTTGGGATTTTAATGGATGGGGTAGCAGGTACAGTTGAAGATGAGGTGGCTGGCTCTGATATGGATGGTGGTGCTTCATAGGCATTGTTGACTGCAATCGCTTCAGTATACGTTACCATGAAAGGAACATGTAAACTGAAAAGCATTCACACGACATACGCAAACCAATACAAACATAACCATAGCTTTAAACAGATACACGGATATATTAGTCTAGGCTCAGAAATACGTTGTCGTTGCGGCTGCAAATAACAATTGCCACCCCAAAACAACGAACATGTAATATTTTTTTGCGTCATCATAGCCTCTAATCCAACAAAAAAAACACTATAACCATCAACAACTCAATCCAAACTGCAAATGATATACCCAAGCCAAGTATTATCGTTACATCATCATCATCAACATCCAGAGGTGTAGTTCTCTCAGATGAGTCAGGTTTCATCATTATTGAAGTTTACGCTCAGAAATATGTTGTCGTTGTGGCTGCAAATAACGATTGTCATGCCAAAACAACGAACATGTAATATTTTTTTCATCATTATAGCCTCCAATCTCACAACAACCATCTAACAATTCAACCCAAATTACTTTTCAGTTTGTCTCAAACGATATATCTCTCAGATGAGGTAATCTCATCATCATCGAGCCAAATAGCAGTGTTACATCATCATCATCAACATTCAGAGATCTATTTCTCTCAAATGAGCCAGTACTTCATCATCATTGAGCCAAGCTACAATCTAAAAACCCCAAATGTGAAAACTCTAAAATATGAAATTAGGGTTTAGGGTTTGCAACAAACACTGAACAAAGTTAAAGAAACCAAACAACTGTAAAAGAAGTCATCGGAGAGCAAGCTACATCCTAAAAAAAATAACGCTTCATGATGAAGTTAAATATGAAAGAAACAAAGAGCTTCAAGATTAAAGAAATCAAGATTGGGGAGATGTGAGTATGAATTTGGGATATGAAATCAGATATAATATTGCTTTATGTGAATTTATCAGATATAATATTGCTTTATGTGAATTTGGGATATGAAATCAAGATATTGTGTTGTGTTACTTTCAATTACTCGTGGCTAGGATGTAAGATATTATGTGAATTTGGGATATGAAATCAACATATTGTGTTACGTTACTTTCAATTACTCGTGGCTAGGATGCAAGATATTATGTGAATTTGGGATATGAAATCAAGATATTGTGTTGTGTTACTTTCAATTACTCGTTGTTTATTTGGATTATGTTTGATTTATGTTTAATACTAGGTTAGTATCCCATTTATTATACGAGTTGAATAAATAAAATATTAAGTAATTAGTAATGAAAATTTTAAACTTATTTTTTAAACACTTATTGCTTTTTTAAATAAACATTTTGTTCCAAACAAACCGTTTTAAAAAATATCAATATTAAAAATTTTCCTTAGTATAACTCCTAATTTTAATTATTTTATTTTATAAAAAATCATTAAAAAAACCATTTTAAACTATTTCATATTCTTAAGAATGTTTGCATCTATTTCTCAATTTATTTAAAAATAATTTTTAATCTCAAAAAAAATTAAATTATATTATTAGTATTTAATGTAGTGATTAAATAGCAGAGAGAAACGGAAAAATTAAAATTAGATGGTCTAGAATTTTGCCAAGTGTTATTTTAAAAGCTTCTTTTATTATATAGATAGACTAGCTTTAGTTGCCCAGTCATCTCGGTGAGGAATTTCGCTATGCCCCCCACTGACCTTTCACTGTGAGTACTGCTGTAGTAAAGGCAACAGGAAGAGTAGTGAAGAACTAAACGATTTTGTTTTGTTGGTTGTTGACCAACGGAAAGAAAAGAAAGGGAGAAAGAAACGAGATTGAGTCAACAGGCCCCTATTCCGACTAAAAACAGCCCCTATTTGGATTTCGAAGATATACGACTTGTTAATCAAATCTTCTACTTGTTATGGCAATTGCCTTGGGTCGTTGTCACTTTGGGGGATTATCGTATCGTAGCAAGATTTGCCCACAAGTGTTGTTACAATGCCATCAAAGAAGACTGCATCCGCTGTGCAGCTGTCATCAGCAATTGTTGCACTAAATCGATAACTGCAAATGCATAAATAATTGGATTAAAATATTATTGTTTAATTTTTTTTTTATTTTTAAATTTAAAATACCGGTATGAGTGTTCATCTTGAAATCCATGAGCAGGGCAGTAGTATTTGTGACCACTTTGGTACGCTTTGTGTGTGCACTTTGTACATGATTCATAGCACTAACTACCTTCAATCTTTGCTATTCTTGCTAGACATGTGTATGATGTTTCCTGTTGTATCATATATAGTTAGAACAGCCTTAGACAGTAATGTTAGGTAATTGTAGTTTAGTGCAGATAGACCTTACTTTTTTTGTTTGTTGCAGTTGATTCAGAACTTTAGAAAGCAATGTAAGGTTTGATTTAGCAACTGTGTTTCTTGTTAGAGGAGAAGCTACTTCAGATGTTGGCAGATGCTTGAACCGGATTTTGATTTTATATCGATACGTTTAGTTATAACCTTTAGTACAAGTGATAAAAGATGTAATCTTTGTTATACCTTTGAATTAGGGTTGGCAGTTGGGCTATGTATGGATTGATGTAAACTTCGGTTGCAGAAGTGGAAGCTAGTTGCAGGGCACCTGCATAGAATGTTTGCAGAATGCTAATGGTTCAGAAAAGATATGCTAATAGATCAAATGCTGTTGAAATCTCATTTTCGTTTTAACCTATAGCATGTTCAATTACATGTCTCGTTCATATTCGGTCTACCAACTATTATTTGAGTTAAAAACATCAAGTCAAATTAACACATTAAATCATAATAAATTATAAAATTGTAAAGATACAATCAGAACCTATATAAGATAGGTGAGTGAACAACAAATATTGAAGACCATAAAAGGGAGAAGAAAACAAATAACAAATGTTAAACTGGAAAGTGAGAAAGTGGATAAAAGTCATGGAGATTCCAAGCAAAATATGAGTTGAGGTACTTAGTCATTGTTGTAGAAAAATAAAAGCAATAGAAATAGGTTAGCAGATGCACATTGTAAATTGAACTTTAGTAGAAATTCAAAGTTTCAAAAGGCATCTCGACCTGTCTTTATAGATAGTCGAGTGACGACATCAAACGAAGAAGCCTTATATTTGAGTCAAAATTGTGAAAGGTGAACCCCAGACTATTCTAATTGTTTGCAACAAACCGAACATGTAGAGTGGTAGAATTGACCTCAAAGTATATTCATGTGCGTGCAGACCTTTTTAGTTGCTTTAATATCACAATGTTTAGCAAAGTAGCAATTTTTGTTTTCTATTTTAATGTACCCCTCGAAATTCACAAGATACAAAGCCATCAATTTTCAAACTGTTGGATTAATCTTAAAGTTGAGAAATTCGATTAGTGTCAAATATTGTTATTTAAAGTTCATCTTTAAGACTATGTAGATACGAATATAATAGGTTGATTAACTGAAGTAGGGCAGAAACGAAGCGACTAAAGTAATGTAAATCTATGATTTTGAATGGGATACCTCCAAACGTTTGAGACTTTCTAAGATGTAACTGCATTGATTGCTGGCTCTGGGTCTGTTTCAACAGTAGATTGATTGAATGTTTTCGTTATTTCTTCCCACAATACGACATCGATGAGCCTGCCACTGTATAGATATATAAATGCAATTATTGTTCTGATAATCAGTATAATTATATACCTCAAAGTAAGGGTTATACCTCTCATGTTGTAGAAGAATACGTAACGGACCTTTTCCGTTGTGTCCTGCTACTTCTTTCGCACTAATATAATGCCCAATGAAATCTGAAATGTTGTTGGAATATGAGTTAGTGGGTGAGTATAAAAGTCATGCATGATAAACCAAAAACATGGTAAACAGAAAACCTGTTAGAAGTTTGTTTTTGTCTAACAAACGTTTCTCTAGTTCTGTGTATGGGTCTAACGCGAAGTAGTAGTATGGTACAACGTTGTTTTCAATGGGTGCTATTGTTGTAGATCTCCCAAAAAGAATAATTTCATTACGATCTACAACATTACCTGATGTTCTTTGCTCTATGCAAACAAAACCTGTGATTTTATAGCAAGCCTTTGGTCTGATAATGTCATTGAAATGTGTTACGCTGTGCGCATCTGTAGTTGCTTCTATAGCATTGCCCTGCAATATGAATTTGTGTCATACTAAATGATTTTTATGAATTAATATGTTGAAGTAGTGATAATCAAACTGCTACATACATGTTCATCAACAAACAATAAGTGGAGCTCAGGACGTAGATACATCTTCCATTTCTTTATGACTCTGACTTCAATTGACTCTGTACTACATTTAGGACTGAGAGCTGATATTCCTTGAACTGACATTTTAGCTTTCTTGTCTGCAATCAATTTCAGCCAAAAAGTCTGAATACACTATATTTTTTGTTACATTAGGAGGTGTATTTTCAGAAGGCTCTATATAAACTTTTAAGGCGTCTGGTGAGATGGATCTAGAAAAAGCTACATACAGTTGTCCATGACCAAAAATAGGCTGGGGCAAGTAAACTCCTATCTTATTTAAAGACTGTCCCTGACTTTTATTGATAGTCATTGCATAACATAATTTAATAGAGAACGCTTTTGAACATAAAAGGAAGTTGGGGATCAGTGTGACTCAAAATTATTCTAGGTATGTACACTCTATGACCAGCTGCAATACCAGTGATGACCTGTGCCTCTAAGACTCTTGGAAGCAGCTACGTTATAATTAAACATGTTCCATTGCATAAACCAGCGCTTTGATTTATGTTACGCAGCAAGATGATGGGTGCTTTGACTTTAAGATTAAGTCAATGTGGCGGTAATCCATTAAAGTCCAATTCATTTAGGTATTCAACTAGGTATAGTAGCTTTAGATCACCTCGATTTTTTGCATGAGGCACAATGGAGTCCGTGCTTAAGTAGACGTTACAATCATCAGAAGACATGCCTAACACAATGCCATTCACCAAGTCAGCAGTTTCATTTTTTGGGCATACGATTGCTTTTTGAGAAAGATTTGCTGTTGTGGGGCTTTCAAGAGTCTCTCTATCATATATGAAACATATGAGGTTATGCAAACCATTATCACCATGAGGTATTAAAAACTTTTCAGGGATTTCAATAAGCTTTGAATCGTTAACGCAGTCTTTATCCAGTGTGCCATTTGAGCCGTTTCCTACATCTAACAGCCAAGATGCAAAAGATGTAGTTTCGCAAACATCAGATCCATTAAATTGAGCATGACATAAACGCAAGTTTTCTGTTAGTTTAACAGTCTTCCCACATGTATAATCTGGGCAATGAAGATGCTAGGATATCCTGCTTACTTGCTTTACGTTTTACCGATAACATTTGTCTAAAATCATCTCCTAGTAACACAGATTTTCCACCAAAAAGGTTGTCAGCATTGTCAAGTAGATCCCTAATGGTTCTATCTAATGCTTCAAAACATCTTCTGTCATTCATCGGATCCTCATCCCAAACTATAAGTGAAGTTTCAATCAGAAGGTTTGCAAGTTGAGTGTTTTTCTTAACATGGCAAATGCTTTCCTCTGTTATCTCTAAAGGTATTTTGAAGCGTGAATTCGCTGTTCTACCGGAAGGCATGAGTAGAGACGCGATACCAAAGGCTGCAACTGCGAGAACTATCTTTCCTTCAGATAGTAATGCATTAATGATAGTAGTCCACAAGAAAGTTTTCCCCGTTCCACCATGACCGTAGACGAACAGTAAAATCTGCTTGTTATTTTCAATTGAATCGATAACATTTTCATACACATGCAGTTGTTTTCCATGAACACTACTTTTTTGGCGCGCATGTTCAACAACAATTTTTTGTCTGTCGTAATTTTTTTCTTCCATTAAAAGCCTATTCTTAAGTGTTTCAAGCAAATCCACTCTTGGCATAGGTAACCCATAATCTGCAAGTGACGAAGCAGTTGCGCTTGAGTTTAGCATGAGTTCAATTTCATATAATACGTATTGTTGAACATCGTCATCGGCAATATGAGCTTCTTAGCAATTTTGGAAAACACCTAATTGACGTGTAACATCGTCGATCATACGATGCCACTGTCGATTCCACAAGTTGATTGGATTTGAAATCTCATAAGTTGATTGGATTTTGAAAAGGATCTCTGATCTAGTTTGATCAAATAGATTTGATTCATAGCGGAATAATTATAAGAATTAGACTCAATTCAAGCAAGAACACAAATGATATTTCAATGAAATAGTATGGTTATAGAGAGAGAAAGTATTTCTTCAAAAAGGAATGTTTTAATTCAACACATGCTTCGGCGATTACAAAATTAGGTCAACTTCCCTTTTATAAGGAAGGTGACGGCAGCAGATGTCACTTGATAGTGACATCTAACCGTTTTACAAATAACAACTGAAAGTAAACAAAACTACTGAAGATGTCTATAACAGTTGACATCTTCTTACAATAAAAGCTAAGTGTACTGCTACTATAACTATTGAAACTATAACTACTGAAGCTACAACATCTGAAGAACAAGCTCTTCAGAAGTTTTACATTAACTAAACTACTGAAAGAAAACTACTGAAATAAAACCATCATAACTACTGAAGAGAACTACTTCAGCTGTTGTGATAACCTCTGAAGACTTGAACTTCAGACTTTGTCTTCAGTAGATGAACTTCAGACTTTGTCTTCAGTAGATACTTTCAGACTTTGTCTTCAGTTCTTGATCTTC
>BJCO01465793.1:0-19872 GCA_018326465.1 Flaveria floridana
CTCTTAGCTTATGGATGACTTAGACTCAACCCCGAGACCATGGCATTGTTTGTGTGACCAAATTTAGGACTTGAATAATTTTGATACAATGACTATTTATCTTGTGTTGAAACATGTAAACATTTGGGGCTGGATCTGTCTCCAGCCCGTTGTCTTTTAATACTTTAAATGCCATGTGATGTTCTCTCCCTTTGAGCTTGTATATTGGTTTGTTTCTGCTGCCATGTATGTTGTTGAAAATCTGTGACGTCCCACCCTACCTGGGCCCAGGGGTGTGACAAAAGGTGACTTTGTAGACCCCGGTTTTATCTATTTTTAAATGTTTTGGGGGCTGAAAATGCATGTAAAATATTTTTATAAAGGTTATGTATGTAACCATATGTATATGTGTATGAGTTTGGATGTTTTATGTTTGTTGATGCTTAGAATGGTTGTAACAAACTTAGAACAGGTTAAGATGATGTTTGGGACTGAAAAAATAACTTAGAAACATGTATGTAGGTGGTCATACGCCCAAACAGGGCCCATGCACCTAACAAATTGCCTTAGAAAAACTTTAAGTGATGTCATGCGCCCAAATAGGGCTCATGCGCTTGGAAAATTAGCTTAGAAAGTGTAAGTGAGGCTCATGCGCCCAAACAGTACCCTCATGCGCCCAAACAGTACCCTCATGCGCCCAAACAGTACCCTCATGCGCCCAAATTATTGTCTGAAATTACTAAGTATATGCTCATGTGCATGAATAGTAGTTCATGCACCTAAGTTTTTGCCCAAACGCTCAAGTTTTAGGGCTCATACGCCCCAATAGTGTCCATGCGCCCAATTTTTCCTCAGGTGCCTAAGTAAAGGCCCATGCACCTAGACAGTCAAAGCGCCTAATGGTTAGGTTGAAAATGCCCAAGTATAGACTTCATGTGTCCAAATAGTGCTGATACGCCTAAGCAGGGCTCATGCGCCTGCATAGTGCCCATGCACCTGAAATACTTAGAAAAGTTTTTGAAATTTTGGAAAGATCAGAATTTTAGGGTTTGACCCTAGATTGACCTATAGACTATAATTGTCTATTTTGAGCATGAATATGTGATGGTTTATGATTAAAGAGTGTATGATGATGTGATGTATGCATATATTAAGGACGTGTTATCTTTTAACGGTTTCCAAAACGTATATATTATATTAAATACGTTATGTATTATGTTATGACTTTACGTAGTATGACATATGAATGAATGAACGTAAAGTATAACGTAATGAAGTGAAAGATAGTAAATATGTAAAGTGAAACGTAATGAAAGAAAGAATGGCTTGCAAGCAAACAGAATGGATGTGCACAACTTTGTTTTCATTAGCTCAACTATGTGTGGTTTAACAAACCCAAAGGATGCATACCAGGTCAATCATTGAGATTGACGGGACCCTTGTGGCATACCCTAGGTGACTGGGTCAGCTTCATGCATAATGTTCGGTGTCTAATTGTAGACCTCAAGCCCAACATCAGCTTCGTGCATAATGCTCAGGGTATTGCACATTGGTCCGGATAAAAAGGAGAGATAACCTGCCAAGGTGATTAGGTCAGCTTCGTGCACAATGTTCGGGGTCTATTTGTAGACCTCAGGCCCAACATCAGCTTCGTGCACAATGTTTGGGGTATTGTACATCGATCCATATGAAAGCAAAGATGATGTAAACAATGAAAAAAAGTATGAAAGTAAAGATGATGAAAGTATGAATGAACGAAATGAACGATGAATATAGTATGAATGTATGTATGATGCATGCTCGCTTACGAAAGTAATGTATAGTATTTGAGAAGCATATTTTTGTATATAAAACACACAGGGTATTTTAATACTTATAAAACTAGAACTCACTCAACAACACTGACTTTTATGCATTTTCTGTTGGCAGGTAATGTTACTACGGATGGCACATGGGGAGGCTACTCGGCAGGGCAAGACTGGCATCCATTCACGCATAATATTATTGTTGTTTTATAATGCAATTGAACATTGGTTTTGTAATTTAACAATGTTGTATTGCTTATCAACAACATTTATCAATGATATGAATGGTTTTCTGCTGCTTATTTTATTAATTATGTATTATATATGTAATGATGTGATGATTGTCCAACTGTGAGGTCTCTAGAAACGGGGCCTTACACAATGAGGTAGTCGTTTTCTCAACAGTGTGCTGTTTAGCTAACCCTTGAGTATGTGCACAAGGGTCTAGTCTTTGTGACTGACCACGATGTGACGGGATCCTTTCCATTTTCCCCGGTACTATGCCAGCATTGAGTTTAGCATGATGTAGGGGTATATTTATAAGCCCCGGCACAGTACCAACTTTTAAGCATGGCGTGGGGGTATAGCATATGGCCGGATCTATATAAATATGAATATGTTAGTGAACGAAAGTATGAAATTTATGATGATGAATGATGACAAACGATGATGAATGATGATGAAAAGATAATAATAAATTTATTATCAAGATGTACGTATGATGTGTGATAATGAATGAACGTAAATAATGTATATATGATGAAGTAAATTATTTTACATATAAAACTAGAACTCACTGACTTTTGTATGCATAATAGTTGGCAGGTAGAGTTTGATGCGGAGGAGGTGCGGACATGGATGCATAAGCTACTTGGAAATGTTTGAAGGCTAGCAAGCATATTTTAAGAAAATATATCGTGTTCATGAAACTTATAGGATGTAAAATAAAATGATGTGACGTGTTGACATGATTTTTCTTATTAATAAAAATTTTAAATTCCAATGCAAATGTTTTATTTAAATGTTTTATGCGATTAATGGCAACTATAAGCGTCCAGGGAACGGAGCCTTACATCAGCAATAGATTTATGTCTACTATTTAAATTCAAAAATGCATAAGGAAGGTTCTAAGTGCTAAAGTATGATCCCAATATATGTTTCATATGCTTGTAAATATATTTAATTTCTACTTATATTCAAAAATACAAAAATAGTTTTATTTTTCTCTTTGTTGGATAGAAAACTATTTTTCATGCTATTCTCTAATTAAATTTATGCTAAAAATCATTATTAAGCACAAATTTAGGGGGAGTAGTAATAACTCAGCATGAAAAATGAGTTTATCATCATTAAGGAAGAAAATTTGATCTTGAGCAACTATTTTGGTTGTTTGATACTTGTAAGATTTTTGCACAGCTGCCATGGAACAAAGTCAACAAGGTCCAATAGCAATACATGATGTAATAATATATTAGAATCATACATCAAAAAGGATAACTCTTTATCCTTCAACAGAAGTTATAGTGTAATGTTGCTTATCAGGAGCTGCTACATTGTAAAATTTAACAAGCTAAAATTTGTACTTCCTTAGATTAGTAATCTACGGATGTGTTCACATTTTAACAAGTATGATTGCTTTCTATAAGATTGGTAACCTTTGGACAAGTAAATTATACTTATATTTTGTGTAGAAGATAAATTACACTTTGTCTTCTGCATATGATCTGCAGAGGAAATAACTTCCTGCGGAAGATTAGTTTTTCTATGGAAGAACAACTTAGGAATGGTAATTAGGGTTTGGGTCGTACAACATTAAATAAGATTTAAATAATATTCTGAGGATATAAATAGACTTGACCGTTTTCATTTATCTTCACTTTCTCAATCATTCTCAGACTACTCAGCGAAAAAATCTTAAACCCTCCGCCTTCAATCATCAATCATTCAAAATCACCACTTCAAAACAACAATTCATTCAGTTATCCAAACCTCTGTTCAACATTCGAACATTATCAGCAATATGGCTAATCACTTTGCTAAAGAGCATAATGTCTGTGCTTTTCTCAATCCGGATGATACTGTCACGGAAGGATGCATAGAGATTATTCGCTATCTACGCCGATCGAGACTATTTTACACCCTAACCGCTAACGCGGTAATCTATTAAAACCATGTGATAGATTTCTAGAACACAACAAGTGTAGCAGAGGAAAACGATGAACGAGTGATTTATGCCTCCATAAGACATGAAGTTCTAAGAGTAGATGAACAAATCATCAGAAGAGTACTTGAGTTTGGTGAACAGGAAGTGGGTCACCCTGATGTATTCGATCATGAATATATTCAAAGGGTTTTTGATTAAATAAGATATGATGGTGACTACCGGAATGGTGAAATCATGACAGCAAGATTATGCAAGCCCTATAGATTCCTTTGTCATACTTACTTTAAATGTATGTCAAACCGGAAGTCTGGATTGGATAGATTCTCAAGGCATATATTTTCTGGAATCATAAGAGTTTTTGAAGGAAGAACTTATAATTACACAAAGTACATCCTTAGATGCGTATGTGATCATGTTGAAGTAAAAAAGCTAATAAGATGTATATGTTCTCAAGGTTTCTTCAACTCATCATCAATGATTCCATGCCTCACATAGAAAGGGGAGGTGATGTGTTTGTTCAAGCACATTTGGGAAGGTTAGTGTTAAACAAGATAAGTGGAAGGTATGAAGGAAGTGAAATAGAGATGTTCCTCATGTTGTGGATTAAAATGTTGATATACCACAAGAGCTGATCTACATAGAACAAGGTGAAGCATCCTCTACATCTACTGATCAAGCCATACAGACTCCACCTCAATCTCCCATAATCAATCAACCACCATCACCAATACAACCAGCATCACCAATACAACCACCATTACCAATAGAACCACCTTCACCAGTACAACTATCATCATGACAAAGTGAACAAACCCGACCCATCTCAATCAATCAATTATCAACTTGCACAAACACTGCTGAAACTGAACCAGCTTCACCAGACAGTGAACACACACAACCAATCTCTCTCTCTCTCTTCATCTAAAACATCATAAGGCTCTGCAGCTACAGAACCAATTTCTCCTCTTCAGCCATCTCCAGCACAAGAAGAACCTCAAATTGCTATTTCCCTAGTGGTTGTATCAAATTCAATTTCTGATAGCACTACACCAACTGAAGTCATCAACCATGAAGAAAATCTTGATGATGTCCGTGATGGGGACACTGAAGAAGTGTACCTAGATTTTGAAAAAGAACAAACTCAGGAGTTGAGCAAGTGACTTTGTCTGGTGAATAGTTTGTGGATATTATAGTATATCATGAAGATGATCTAAATAATGATGACATTGATGTGAGTAAAAGCTTTCGGGTGGCTGAATACAACAAACTAGTCTCCAAATCAAATAAAAGAGTAGAAAATTTAGAGAACTAAAGGGGTTCTTAAAGAAAAGGATGCACTTCTTTCTCTGCAAGAAGGCTCTATCAGAAGATTGAGAGAGGATGCCCAAACAGATCATGAAGTTATTAATGCACTCAATGATTTGGTGAGAGAATTAAAAAAATTTACAGAGAAAGAAAAGACAGCCAAGGAGAAGAGTGCTATAGAAATGAATAAGGCAAAACTCACCATTTCTAAATAAGCTGAGGTCCTACAAGCAAAAGATGATGAGATTGAGAGTTTGAAGAAAAGAATAATTGAGCTTAAATCTGTGCAAACTTCTCAACAAGCACCAAAACAACAAACAACATCAAAAGATGTCTCAACTCAACAACAAGCCCCAATCATCCGATACAGCAGGAAAAGAAAATAATGGGGGAAGATTGAAAAAGAAATCATAGAGGTGCAAGACTCACCAAAGAAAACCAAAACAATCTCACTAGAACATATCCTATCATCTGAAGTATCATCATCTAAGCCAATTGAGCCTAATAATGAAAGTGATGCTGAGTTGGAGGAGTTGACTAGACAAGAAACTACAAAGAATGCCAAAACAAAAACATCTGATGAGCTTCTCATAACTCAAGACATCCTTGAAGAGATATTTGCATCTACCATGTTCATGGAACTCATTAACAAAGGGTTTCCTTATGACTTGGTAGAAAGGATGAACTCAGATGAGATCAAGTGGGCCAGTAATGATTTCACAGTGGCTAGGCTAATGATTAAAGAATTCAACTATGATACCTTCATCAAATTCCAAGGAACAGAAAAGCTGAAGAAAGAATTGGGTCATTATGACACCAAGAAGCTAAACAGAAACAACATTATTTACTGTTAGCAAAAATCACAACCACAAGTTCTATGAGCTAAGAAACAGATCTATAAAAGAACTGGGACAAATGATGGAATATGTGATGAAGATTGAGTTGCAAACTGGAGTTAGATTTAGAACTGAAGTTCTAAATTAAAGCCATGCCCATCAAACAACTCCTTTAGAGCCCACCATTATGGAGAGAAAAGGTATGCACAAGGGCAAGGAGAAAATGATCAGAGAGCCTAGGGCAGTTATTCCAAGCAAAGTATGTCCCCTTGGAACTACTGTGAGAGAGATAATTGAGAAAAAGTCCACACTGTTCCAACTCTTTGACCATATCACTAGTCCCAAGTCAACTGAAGAATACCAGATCATTGCTTGGAAGTATGATGATGAATGGGATATTGCAATAATCAAAAGCGCATCTGGGATGATTTAATACCTTTCCTTGATTGAATTAGTCATATAACTCCCAGATGCCGATATCAAACAACTCCAAAGCTTACAGATCACCAATTATATTAGGTCTGAAAAGGATAGAATATAATATCAACACAGTCAAAGTCAACAAAAGTCAACGACACAGTCAAAGTCATCGAAAAGTCTAACAGACGCGTTCGAGACAAAGAATCGAGACAAGACTGTGAAGAAGTTATAGACTAAGGGATTTTAATGTAATAAATATATTTTGTGTCAATAAATTATATTTAGTATTTTATTAGTCTTTTATTGTTTTATTTGTTAATTTCTATTTTAAGAGTCTAGGGGGCTAAATGTCATTAAGTTTAATTGTCATTAGACTATAAATAGATAGAGTAATTAGCTAGAAGGGAAACTTGCAAGAGCTAGAGTTGAGGGTTTCCACTTTGTCGTATTAGATTCAAATCATCAAAGATGATACAAGCGTTTTTCATTGTGTTCTTGAGGTGTTCATCATTTGTGCATCCATATTTTGTGTTTGATCCAACAATTTTCACAAATCTCATTGATTCAAGTGTTGTTTAGGACCAACATGAATGTATCAGATTCTATTTGAGATCTACATTGAATCATTTGTGAAAACTTGTTGCTGCTATTAAAGATTCTACAAGAATTCTTAGAGTTTTGTATGTTTTTGAGTTCAAAATCACTGTTTCATTCATTGTTGATCTGATCTGCTTGTTTTAGATATGGAAGTTGATTGAGGATTGTTCTATTTTGGTGTGGGAAGCTATAGAAATCATCAGATATCAAATACATTGAGATTTGGGTGAGTTTTTGTTGATTTCGTGCTGAAAAAGTCGTTCAGATATGTCGGGCGAATCTAGAGCTCTTCCAGCGAAACTAGATCTTGATCCAACGAAACTACATTTTTCTTCATCCAGCGAAACTATGTGTTTCTTCCAGCGAAGCTAGCACAGTCCAGTGAAACTATAACTTGTATGATATATTGAAGTTTGCCATTGATTTCCAGCCAAACTACACACTTTGCACGAAAGTTCCCATCACATTACTGTTCAAACAAGCGAAAGTGCTGCCGAAATTGTCATCAGAACGAAAGTTCTACTAGTTTTAGCAAAATTGCGGGTGAAACTAGAGTTTTCAAGCACTGTTCTAGCGAAACTGCTGCTCAGCTGCCAAGCATATTTACCAGCGAAATTACTAGAGAATTTACCAGCGAAATTAGCAGCGAATTTGTTGGATTTTCAGCAAAATTATTAGCGATTTTACAGATTCTTCAGCGAAAATAACCTAAAAAATAATAATAATAAAGAACAAGCTGACCGGTCAGCTTGACCCCAGTTGCTTCGAAATTCTAGAGGGACAATATTGTTCAACAATTTTTGGAAAAATATTTGAAGTTTTGGGAGTTAAAGTGAATTTAATATTTTAAATGAAAATGTCGTTTTTAGATGATCTCGAAACAGACAACGCCACAATGGCACAAAGTCGATTTGATTCTTTTGCAACCATGAGAGATGAAAAGATATCTGACGTTGTTGATCGATTTCTGATGGTGGCAAGTAACCTAAAGAAGTATGATGACCATCTTGGAAATCATTAACAAGTCACAAAACTTTTTGACTCTCTTCCTCCACAGTGGAGTCCACAAGTTAGATTGTAAAATCAGGAAAAAAATTTTGCTGACTACAAACTCATGGAAGTTATCAACAAGTTATAGTCATTTGATTTGAATATGAAAAGTAAAGAGTACAATCAATTTATGCATGGTCATGTATCTTCAAGTGTTGAGATCAAAGAAACTAAAGAAGAAGTCAACCATGCATTGATGATTGAGGTGGTAAACAGTGATGAGGATTCTATTGAGGATTTTGATCCTTTTAAAGAATTGAGGTGTGATACTCAAGGTGAGAGTTTTGGTGATGTTGGTAATTGTGCAAGCCAATGTAAAGTTCGGGATGAAGGAAAACAAGAGGAAGGTGTAGCGAAAGAAGCTAAGAAGAGAGCTACAAAGGACAAAGAATACAAAAAGAACACTCCCGTTTGTCAATGTGAAAAATCCCTAGCGGCGGAAAAGAAGTTATGGGACTCCCTTATGAGGTTGTACAAGACATGTGTTCTCCTTCCTGCAAAATTCGTTTATTCGGGGTTTATAAAGCTAACAGATTATTGTTAGAAAATGAAAAAGAATTAAAATGAAAAAACAAAGAACTTAAAATCAATGAGTCCAAATATTTTATTAAACTAAGAGAAGCTTTAAAAGAAACTGATCTTTTAAATAGAAATCTTTTAGAAAAGAATATCAAGATTAATGTTTTGAGCGAACGAGTCACATTAGCAGAATTTGAGACTAGCAAGCTTAAAACTAAACTTGATCAATGGACGATATCAGGGATGAAACAGGAAGAACTATTCTGTAAGCAAAGGGGAGCAAGAATCAAAACGGGTGTCGGATGTGGTGAAACTTCATATGTTTATCCTCCTCCTAGCACTCGTTGTTACTCTCCTATGCCTCAACCTCATCCATGTAATGATTTGATTGAAGCTGTAAATACTAACAGTTTACATGTAGGTTTAAGATGTGTTAATCATAAAGAGGTTTGAGATGAATATGATTCTTCTATAGGTTTAGGACTCATCAAGAAAGGATCTGATATGCAAAATGATAATTCCACCTCTGATGCTCCAAAACCAATATCAGTTGATTCTCGTAACTTCTTTAAAAAATTCAAAATAGGTTACATCCCTTCTTTTGTTTCTGTCAGGTTTGTCAAAGAAGGAACAGTAGTGGAATCATCAAGCAATCAAAACTCAACAAGTGGTATCAATCAAGATCCATTGGAAGCAGACTTGTGTATACAAGACTAGACAAGATCAGATGTTGAATCTGAGATCAATAAGTCACCTGAAGTTGTCAAGTCTCAAAAGCTTCAAAAGGTCGAATCAAGACCTATATGGATCTCATCTCCAACTACGAAACAAATCAACAGTTCGTCCAAAACTCAGAAGAAGAACTTACCATCTTCATCTGCTTCCATCAAGCTCATCACAAATCTGCCTCCAAGTCTGCCAAGTACCTATTCACACAATAAGGTGAAACTCAGTTGAATCTTTCTCCGTCCTTATCTGTTACATCTAAAGGTTCTAAGAAGAATGTTCAGATCTCACCCCCGGAACATCACACATTAAATCACTGCCCAGTTCCAAATCCACATTGAAAAAGTCTCAAAAGATTCAATTTTTTGATATCCAAAAGAAGAAGCTTCAAGGTTATCAACAAGCTGCAATAACCTCAAAGCAGGATCCACTCTCTCCTATTATCCACATGACTATGAAGAACCAAAAGCCTTTTAAGGCTTGCTTTAGATGTGAAAAAGAAGGTCATGTGCTAAATAAGTGCCCTCAAGTTCAAAGACATGCTCCGAATGGCAAAGGCAAAACGAATAGCTTAATCGGATCAGAGTCTAGAAGGAAGGTACAAGACTGTAAAGCCAACAGGGTTGCTTCTTGAGTTCCAAAGGTAAAAAGCACATATCTTTGAATGGTTGGATAAATAACAATCTATCCAAACCTTCTCATGTGAAGCCGGTTTCACATGATTCAAAGGTGAAAAAGACCAATGTTTTAAAACTAAAATCTCTATCTTGGGTCTTAAAAGTAATATGATTTCCAAATTCAATTCTTTCAAATCAAAAGTAATTGAACAGAAATAAATTTGGAAAATAAAACAAAAGGTTGACAAGATAAATGATTTTTCACAAGGGTGTGTGCTTAAGCAGGTTATGTACACCGATAAAAATGGAACAACCAGGACGACGATGGCCTGGGTCCCCCTTTTTAACTAATCTGTTAATGAGTGTAGGAATAGTTCAGGAGGACTGTTAGTAATCTGGTTTACCGACAGAGAATGTTCCTCATTCAAATTTTAAGGCGGAACAAAAAATTTATTGTTACGATATCTCATCCATATTCTGGTTCTTATCTGCACTATTATAGTTCACACTTCAAATCACTGCATTTTTCTTGGTACTTCATTTCTCCTCTTTTTATTAGTATAATTTGGACGACTTTCTTTGGTAAATTTCTATTTTAGTTCAGTTCATTAAAAGAAAAGAAGCCATTTGCAAAAAATAAAATTTAGGGGGAGAGTATAATAAAAAAATGTAATGAAAAACAAAATGGCATGTGGGAACTTGATTTGGGATGATCGAAAAATGATAGTATGTTTTCTTTGTATACTTGTTTGCGTGACTTGTTCTTTGTGAGGAATGATAGTAACTGATCTAGATGTCTGTATCACTTAAAATTCTAAAATCTAAAGAAAATAGTTTCATTATATGATATGCTTGGTAGGCTTAGCCCAAAAACAAAGTAAACAGTGATTCTGTAGCCTAACTAAAGCTTTAGAACTCGGTGATAAGGATCATTCCCATGACATCTCGGCCTGCACAAAGATACAAATCCTTGTTAAAAAACTTTGGTTGAGAGTTGCAAATCTCTGTTCTGATCCTCCTAAAATCCCAAATCACCCTCACCTAAACCCTGAATTGAGCACCTAGTTTGCAAAAACAAACTGCTTCTAGTTATGCTCTTCAGAAAAGCCTCTGTTTTGAGTCACTTGTAACTCTGTCAGAATGTACATTAATTAATAATTTCTCGTGCTTAAATCCTATGCTATGTGTGAACATTGACCTGGATTGGTGGAACTTCTCTGTTATACGAGAGTATAGACCTGAAGTTTCACCAGCACGTTTTGATAATCATCTCCTCTGTTATACGTGAGTATAGACCTAAAGCTCTCACATCTTACCCTAATACTATATCACAATGTTTCTTTAACCAAAAAGATCATTTGTTGCGACCGTGTACGTACGGAGTACTAACTGATTCTGCACGTATACCAACTCAAATAGTGCGGAATCCTATTTGATTGGTGATCCAATCAGTGAGAACGACAATCTGACCAATCCTAATGATGAAACGAACGTTAAGAACAAATGTGGGTTGATCAGAGATGAATTATGAAGTTGGAACATGTTTTCTTGAGCCTCTTGATGACTATGGTACGAGTATATGCGTAGGTATTCGAATTCTTACATTTTTCTAGAATTAAGTGGTATTTATAGGTTTGGAGTCTTCATTCGTCTGACTGAACCATCAGCATGGTTCAGTCGTGCGACTGAAGCACGACTGAACCATGCGGTTGATCCATCCGCATGACTGAAGGTCCAGTCGTGCGACTGGGTCAATCACATGTCACAATCGTGCGACTGATCCAGTCTCCTGGTTCAGTCATGTGACTGGTCCATTAGTATGAAGTTTTCATGCATATGGTCCATTAGCATTGTCCATCCGCATGAATACTTCATACGGTTAAGTTTAAACACGTTTCTCAACCATATCTGACTAAGAATTATGCAAACAACCACAAACCTATATAGTTAGTTCAATATACATTTTCACACAATAAACAATTAAATATTAAACATTATAAGAATCAACCACATATTGTATTTCATTCATACCCATTCAATTACATATATGTAAGACATGAAAGACATTTTACATTAAGCTCCTAAACTAGGTACACATGTATCAACAAACTCCCCCTTGGACCTAGTTTACATCAGCGTCTAACATTCTTCATCAGCTCATTAAAGTTCTTGTACTTCTCCTCTCTTGTAACTCCATCATTTATCTTAAACACGAAACAAAGTCATATAACATTTAGGAACTGGAGGGCTTGTACAATGTCTTGTGTATCATAAAAAATGGCCACTTGTATAATGTGTAGACATCATCAGCAGACAAGTTGGTCAGCCACATTGGGTCAAATACCATGATAGTATCCATCTGGCCCTCCTTTTGCAAGACAATAACTGCTTCACCTATTCTCCAATCGTAGTACCACCATTTAAAGTGTGGAGTGAAGTCATGTGGCATTTCCCTAAGAGGGATTCTTGACATAGTGCGTGGAGGACTCCACTTCAACACAACCTTTGGCTTTCCTGTAATGGGATCAACTTTAGACCTTCTGATATACCTCGTCGGTTGTTCAAGTCTAAAGTTAACCCACCTAGTGTGGTACTCTCTTCTCAAAGCAGCCTCAAACCAGCCTGACATCTTTTTCGGGTCAGCATACAACAACTTTAAGCGTGCCAGCTGGTTGAGCTCGAAACTGGGAAGAGTCTTTAGATCATGTGGAAATCTAAAGTACTCAATTCCCTTCTCCCTCTTGACTGCATAAACACTCAGCTCCTCAAAGTATGCCCACACTATGATCTTGCCTGACACCTTTAGATGCTTCTTCGCTTTGTAGAGTGTAGGCACTCGGCTTTGAAGCAGCGTGCTGGGCTTGGATCTCTGCAAAACAAGCCACCCATTCAGCCTTTTTGATGTCCACATCGGCGTCCGAGGCTTGGGCTTGGCTTTCTGACTTCTCTGCCTCTTTCTCCATCTGATCCAGCTTGTCAAATGTATCACTGCCGAGAGCATCACCCAAATTGTGAACCATATTTTCCTCTCGGTCAGTGTACTCCAGATAATGCTGGGCTTTGATGTCTTCAATCTCTATTTCATCAACATCATTAAGCTTGTCGTCACTAGCCACATCAACAGTCGGAGCGTCCTTGACAATCTCATCTGGGTTGAGCCGGAACATCTCAGCAAGTTGCTCATCAGTAAGGTCATGAATTATTTCTCCTTCTTCGGGTGTATAACTCAAAGACCTCCTAACAATCCTTTGCAAATCAAGTATCATAGTTAATTGAGATTGATTTGCTGTAGGGGAGCAACATCATATTCATCTTGCTGAGATGTTTGATCTGCTTGAATTAAACATGTAAATACATCAACCATTAGTAATTCATCAAGACAGTTAAATATAAAGAACATATATAAACATTAATTACATAAGTTTAATACATGTTTTAAGTACAAAAGCTTTTAAAATACATAAAGATCTAATCATTACTTTTGTCTTGAATCATTGGCTCATAAGCAGGTGAGGCAGAAGGTGATGCTCCTTGGTCTTGCTTTCGCTTTGTTCTTCTCTCTTGACCCTGAGCTGAGGCAGATGCAGCGGCATCTCCTTCTTCATCATCATCATCATCCTGCCCTCCTCTTGTTTCTCCATCATCACTATCCTCATCATCATCACTATCATTATCTTCTCTACCATCATCATCATCATCTCCTTCTCTGATCTTAAGAGGCTCCACCTTAGATCCCTTGAGCTTCAGCATGATGGTCTTGTTGGAAGCCTCCAACTCATCTATCTAATTTTCTGATTGGACGTTATGCTCCTAGAGTTGGGCTATCTGCTCAACTTGTTGTGAAATCTGCTATGCTTGAGCAGCACTGCGCTCCTCAAGCTGACATAGTCGGGCAACCTTTTCTTCATCAGCAGCTAACATCTTCAGCACCATACGGTTTAGTGCTGAAAGCTGTTCCTATACTCCAACGGGAGGTAGAGATGATCCTGTGGTAAATGTGGTGTGTGATGAGGTACCGGCTTGGTGGCTGGTGGTAGTAGTGGTGGCTGCGGTGGATATGGGTGGTGGTATGTGAGTTGGTAGTGGATGGTAGGCTGTAGTGGTGTAGGGTGGAGGTGTAGTAGTAGTGGTGGAGGGTGGTGTGATAGTGGTGGTAGGTGGTGTGGTAGAAGTGGTAGGTGGAGTGGTAGAAGTGGTGGTGATAAAGGTAAACCTGGGCCTTTTCCCCTTCTTCCCATAGGGTTGTGCCATTCTCTTTCTCCTCGACCCCTTGGAGACACAGGCTCCCCCTTGGCTACTGGGCTCGTCTGGGGTGTAGGATGGATCAGTAGTAGCCTCCCTAGACTCACCCTGGCATCCACCAACCGTCCTAACACCTCTCTCGGTGGCTAGGACCTAGCTCCCTACCGTTCGCACTAGAGGCTCTTTATCAGACTCCTCCTCCTCCTCAGGTTGGAAGTCAAGGTGAATAGGAGCTGGTTCGGGTCCACCCTCACTATCCCCACCCTGATCAGTATCATGATCATCACCATCGGAGTCATCGGAGGGTAGAGCAATCTGCTCAACATCTAAGTCATTGTCATCGTGGCCCCACTTCCTCTCCGCTAGAGCCACATAGTCTTCTCGGGCCAAATGCCCAAACAACCTCTTTACCGGGGGCTTCACCAGCTTGCCCCGGTAAACCTTCATCCGTCCAAGGGTGGTATCGTCCATCACCTCTAGGATCACAACATCCTCCTTCTCCTTTGCCAGCGAAGGAAGCTTCTCGTCAATGATCATCTGTAGGAATCTCGAGTACATGCAGAAGGCTTCCTTGCCTTTCGCCTCTAAGTTCTCGATAAAGTAGGAGAATATCATGTTGGAGAAGCTGAAGGGGTGATTCAGCATCAGTGCCACATAGCCATTCTGGATTTGGTCAGATAGGTCATCAAATCCACCCCTTGGTGAAGCTATGCACTTCAGAATGACATGTGCTAAGCACTTGAACTGGGGACACAGGTTGCTTTTGTTGAGCACACCTGTGTTGATGTCCCCAGTGTACTTCATCCTTAGAAAACACCCTCTAGTAGTCAGAGGGTGAAGCTTGGGGGTGATCAGCATCATCACCCAACTCTAGTATCCGTCGGAGGTCTGCTTCTGTAACCTCAATGTCTTGCCCAAAAATGGAGCTCCGAATGTGGTAGGTCTCACTCGATCTATCCACTGACACACCTGCCCAGAAGGCCTACTGTATAGACCTGTAGGGTGTGCATGGAGCAGATATAACTCTGTAGATCCTTGATCATCTCAGAGATGCAATAATATCAACGAACTCAGCCGCATTCCGAGTGGTGGCATCCAAATGAGCACAAATGTTGTGCTTAGTGATGATGATCCACCTGTCTGCCATGTTTCTGTAACACGAGAGACAAACACGTTAGTTCCGTTCATAATTGATAAACATTTTGACTTAGAACAGATTTTGATCAGCTTGGTTATGATTGAGCATGCATTTGAGGTCAGTTGTATGCAAGTCCATGCGGTTGAGACAGTCGTGCGACTGAATCACCAAATGGCTCAATCGTGCGATTGAAGCTTGCGACTGGCTCAATCATGCGACTGAAGTTCATCATTTTATCCATTCGCATAGTCTCTTGTGCGACATCATAAACTTGAATCTTGTCATCAGATGAGATTAGACAGTGTCTTTGGGTTCATAAGTTTCGCCGAACCCCGATATATCACTTAAACATCTTTAAATCAATGTATTTGTTCATCTAAGTGGTCTATTTTAGTGTTTATCTATCAGTTATTTGAGTTACCAATTTAGGTCACATTTTACTTGTTTTAATCGGTTGTTTGATCATGAATCTTTCGCAAATTACCTGTAGAACATTACGATCAAGGTTAGAACTCAATATAGAATCAATCTCAAAAGTTTGAAATTTGGGCAGAGTAACAGTGTAATGGCGGTTTTGGAGAGTTCTGAAGTATGGTGGTGATCACGACCGACTAAGCCTCTATTTATACTGATTAGGGTTTCAGTCATGCGACTGAATCTATTCGCATACTTCAATCAGGCGACTGGATCCATTCGCACTCTTCAATCGTGCGATTGACTCAGTCAGTCACATTCAGTCGGGCGACTAGGTTTCAGTCGTGCGACTGACTCATTCGTTCACCTCTATTCATGCGATTGGTTGAGTCGTGTGGTCCAATCGTGTGAATTTACTCATGCTTATGGTCCTATCGCACGTCTGGTCAATACGAGTGGGTTAGTCGTGTGATTGGGCTCATACGTATGGTTCAATTGTACGGCTGGTCCATACTCATGGTCCAGTCGTGCGAATGGCTCATACTTATGGTTTGACTTTATGACCATTTGATACTTAGACCTATTAACAATTGATAAGACATTCTGACTAGTGATCATCTCAGACATGATCATTTTATCTTAAAAAACTGTGGATCACCTCATACGTGATCCTTTTAACAGTAAAAGCATTTTGTCACCTCAGACGTTACCCTTTTTAGTGATTAACTCCCAAATAGAATTCCAATGCATAGTCCAACATTTAATAATTAAGCTGACTAAAAACTAAACAAATTAAACATCTAGAACTAAAAGACAGAACTAAAACTTATTTTTGTAATTTTATGAGACGTTGAAATCCTAAGATAAGTATCTACCAGATTTTCCTTTCTAAACAGTAGAGTATGAAGTTACGTTGATCATAACTAGAACAATTCATTATGGAATCATACAGGTTTATCAAATCATTTGGGACATTTTACCAAAGTCTTTTGATGCTAGATTCTTGTTTTTATCGAGAGTCAATAGCAAGTTTAGGAAATCATACTAGTACTGTAAAATACCCACAATGATTTGGACTTTCAAGATTTGCAGCTCATGATGATTGCCAGTATACTTGTCCTCTTAAATCCATACACAGATTTTTGACATACATTGGTGATGAATTAAGGTTTAATTATTTCAACATGCATTTGTGGATCCCACACTTATATGGTAATCAATATTCCTTAGGAGATTTTTGAGCGGTCTACGGGTATTTTGACAAGAAGAAACTATTCTAAGAGCTTTCAAAGAGATGCAAAGCCTCGGGCCAGTGCAATCGCAAAGCAGAGAGGCGCAAACAACAATGAATTCTAGAATATTTAGGTTATGCTTATTCTCAGGTCAGTGCTACCGCACAACAGAGAGACACACAACATATCTTCTTGTTTGAGCAATTTTATTCTTTTTGCTCAGATCTCACGAACAACATAGGTTATTAGTGTAAGGCCCCCTTCCCGGGCACCTCACAGTTGGTCATTCATCGCATATTTTTAAATAAAACATTGCAGCGGAAACATTCAAAAGATACATTTCATTTCATCATAAAAGCTTGTACAAAGATTACGTCGTCGCTGATTACAAAATAGTCATAAGCGGTGACCGCTAATACAAATATATAAAAATTAAAATTTAAATAAGATTCCTTAAGTAATCCCGTTTGTCAGGATCCTTAAGGAAGGTTCCTTAAGTAATCCTGTTTATCGGGATTCTCAAGGAACACTTAACACTTGCATGCAACATAAGTTGTAGCATGCATTATGCGCCCGCATCCCATTGCGTGGCAGCATTATCAAAAGGAGAATCCCATCCCAAAAGAGCTGAGTAGCCGCCTCATGCTATCCCCCAGCAACACTACTTGCCACCTGGAAACACATAAAAATAATCAGCGTTGCTGAGTGAGTTCTAGTTTTTATAATAAAACATACTTTCCTTTTTCTAAACCTTTCATTACTTTCAAGCGGTCACACAAAGTACGTATACATAGATTATATTTTTATTATCTTCATTTTTCTATCATTAGCTTTCGTTTGTGTACACTTCATTGTTAACATTCACGTTCTATCATACTCTTTCATTCGTTCAACTATCTTTAACTATCGTTCATTCATGCTCTGTCTTTTGTTCTTTCATTATTTATCATTATCTATCATTCGTTCTCTGTATACCTTTAACCTTTTTACTCTTTCATCTTTATATCTTTTCTTTACATCTCTAATTCTTTACCTTTCTGTATCATGGTACTGGACCTAGGTCTAATCATAGACCTTCTATATCGGTGCATCACACCTCCTGGCCATAGCACCTGAGGTAAAGTTTAAGGGTACCATCGCCACACGTAACATCCTTCTGTAATCGTGGTACTGGACCTAGGCCTATCATAGACCTTCTATATCGACGCACCGCACCCTCTTGGTCACAGTACCTAGGATATGTTGTGATGGTTCTATACACATGGTCGATCACAATGTCAGGATTTTACCCTCCTCGTGGCACACAGCCGCGATTACTGAGGTCGCAAGACAAGGATCCCATATCGAGTCTGTTGCAATAGCAAGGTTGCTCACCTTATCGAGTCTGTTGCAACAACAAGGTTGCTCACCTTAATTGTCTGCATGTAAGACTTCATTACTCTCATTCTTTATTAATGCATGCATTCATTCATTTCGTTCCTCTTTCATTATCTTCTGTTTTTACGTTACAATAATACTTTCGTTTCATTCATTAGACATAACACGTAAAGTTACGGAAGACAAACACATACCGAACAAGGAATATCAGTCCTCAGCAATTCATCATGGCAACATCATACTTAACATACATACATCATACATACACAGGCAATACTACCAACGTCGTGCCCAACATAACTTCTAAGCCTCGACAGCACTATTTGGGTGACTGAACATGCTTCAGTCACACGACCTCCATGCGACTAAGCATTGGGCGATTGGACTCATAGACGACTAGTCCCTCAATCGTGTGTATGCACCTGGGCGACTGAGTACATAAGCGACTGAGCCCTCAGTCGTATGATGAGTCGTGCGACTGAACCTACAGCCGTACGATTGAGCTCCAGTCGTGCGTATGAACCTCAGTCGTCCCTCAGTCGTACGATTGACCCTCAGTCATTCCCTAATCATGCGATTGGCCCTCCAGTCGCCTAACCCTAACTGCGCACCGACTGGTGTTCATCACGAACTTCAGCCGTGACATACGACTGTAAAACCCTTCTAAATTCGATTCAAGCCCACATTAACCCTTCCAAACCGTAGGGAATCATGCTAGGACATCATATAATCTTATACAAGTCCTAAATCACACTTTAAACATACTAAACATGATTTCACCCAAATGGCTTAAACATACACTTTACAAAAAATAGGTGTCAGGACTGTGTACGTACGGAGTACTAACTGATTCTTCGTTATACCGGATCAAATAGTGCGGAATCCAATTTGATTGGTGATCCAATCAGGGAGAGCGTAATCAAGATCAATCCTAACGATTAGAAAACGTTAAGAATGGACTAAGAATGAACTCAGACGTTCAATGAACTTGGAATGAACAAACTGGACGCTCTGGGTCGACTAGGGTTTCAAGTATTCGAAGTGTTACATTTTTCCATGAATTAGGTGGTATTTATAGGTTACAGATCTCATTCGTGCGACTGAGCCTTGCGACTGGCTCAGTCGTGCGACTGAGTCATACGATTGGTTCATTCGTACGCTTGAGTCAGTCTTATGACTCAACCATGCGTTTGAATCAATCACCTAGTTCAGCCGTGCGATTGGACCATTCGCATGGTCCAGTCGTGCGACTGAATCAGGACACTTAGTTAAACACATTCACGAACCGTTACTGATTCAGAACTACGTCTCACAACTGTAAACCTATATAACATTGTCATAATATGCGTGTAACAATTAATAATATAAATAGATATAACATTAAATAACCAACAACCATATATAGAAGAGATTCTCATTATATTGATTAAACATTACATATGTGTTACAAG
>BJCO01465794.1:0-12770 GCA_018326465.1 Flaveria floridana
TGACTGTTTTGAGTATGTTTTTTCAGGTGAAAATGACTAACAATGTTGATTTCTCTTTTGATGTGTACAACGGCTGGGGTGAAGTCGTTGGAAGGGTTTGTGTAAACCTAACTGTTAACATCTACGATGGCAGTGTTGTGATGGACGCTCATTTCCATCGCATTTGAAGATGTTTTAGTTAAATAAAAGTTGTAATAAGGATTATATCAAATTTTGACCTTATATGTAAATGAGGTAATCCTAACTTATGTTATATAATCAAGTTATGTGTTTTATGTGTTAATATTATTTGTAATTTGATTCCTTATAATCAAATGCGTTCTGAACAAACAAGTCACACCCAAATCGCTTCACGCTTCCGCCGGGATGTGACACAAGTTCTATTAATTGATCATAACAATATCATGAAAATGCTACACAGAGCAATATATATATAAATAGAAAAAAAATCACCTCATACTAAATCTGATCGAGCTTAGAGTCTTATTTGAAATGGGAAGATCAAGGATAGGCAGCCAACCTCCTAGAGAGAGTGATGTGCATGGACCAGGTGAGTAGGGATGCAGCTTCGTGGACCGTTCGTCAGGCCTTGTAGTCTAGTATTAAAGACATTAGTTATAGCTAACGAGATACTAGTTTTTATATCTTCGCTTTAACCAATTTAAAAAATTGTCCAACTAAAAAATTCATGTAGATACCTTAATAAATTAGCCCGTAGGATGTCTGAAATTCCAAATTTATTATCTTAAAGTCTTAAGTGATGATTATACACAAAATTACATACTAGGCAACACAAACCTAGGAACTCAAGAAATGTTGATTCCAATCTCTATTATCTCTACGTATAATTACTATCCAAACAAAGATAATAGTGTGAAGATTAGTAGTTGAAGAAGATGAGAGACTGAATCATAATTTCATTCAAATGTATCATGGAATGAAGGAGCTTCATATCATAGTAACTAGAGATTTAACACCCCTTCGCAACAACTAAATCCAACACCAATAAATATGGATAAAGCTGGACCTAGCCAATTTTACAAACCACGGATGAGGGTGAAGGATTCTAGTAAGAAATTTAGAATGCCAACGAATGAAGAGTTGAGAAAAATATATGAAGATTTAGAGAGAAAGGATAAGAATTTTAATACTCCACCATATGTAACATTTCAAACACCAACATATGTAGTAGGGATAAATCCCCATATATCATGACATCATGAAGAGCTTTAGGAACCCTCCACTTCAATACAGATACCCGCATCATTATCCCCCGTCAATAATTGAACGACTTGACTGTTCTTTTCATAAAGTTGAAGAACTTAAAGATAAATTTGAAGGAAATAAAGATAATAGGAAAGAAGATCAAGTCAGTGGGAAAAAATATCATGACATGGAGAGTGGAGTTATCCAAACGGGGAGGAAAGTTAATAGATGATTAGAATAAATGTTGATGTAATAAGATAATAAATAGATTGCAAGGTATGTAATTTTTTAATATATAATATATGAACGCCTTAAATGCTTGTCTTAAATCTTATTAGTACATATATCAAGATGTACTTTTTACTTCTTTTATAATATGTCAAAGAACAATGAAAGTCAATCCTTAGTATGTAACAGATGAAAATGTAAGAATTTCAATTATAATGATAAACCAAAATTACAAAAGGCAGAAATTCAAACAATGTTCATTGAGCGAATCAAGGATGTTGTTCCAACTATCATTCCAGCAATAGAAGGCAAAGAATCCTAAAGTTAAAAAAAAGAAACATCAAATATAAAGAATAAGGAAGAGGAGTGCCATAGTTCCAATGGTGAAAATACAGATGAAGAGATACCAAAGAAGAAAAAGAAACAAGAATGATGTTCATACATAATATTCCAGGCTTGTTAACCAACTATGTTTTTTATAATGAAGGAGCAATAACAGCTATTCGTTGGCCGGAAAAGATAGAAGCTATACTGGCTAGTAGTAAATGTGTTGAATCTTATATGGTCTTGTAACCTTCAAAATCCTTTAAGGATGAAGCTTCGGAATGGTAATTCAAGGATGGGTCAAAAGAAGACCAATACCATGGGTTGGAAAGAATTTTATGGGCTGGTGATACAGAATTTCTACTCAATGAGCAAGACGAGAAGAATCACGAACAAGTTTTTGAATTATATAATGGTTGGTGCTGATCCTAAAGGCTATACTTTGAAGTTCTTTGAATATCCCCGCTTACTACCATATTTGGTGAAGTACTAATAAGACTAGGGATATGATGAAGGTGGTTATACTAAAAAAATTGAACATGTTGGTTTTAAACTGAGAAGAAAACAAAAGGAAGAAAATCAAAAATCAAAACCAAAGAAAAGAAAGTTTTATAAAGCTTTATTAAGATGGGAAGTTCATCAATGATGCTTAAATGCAACACATCTGGAAGAAGGCATCCACGTAAATGTATAATGAACTTGTTCTGCGACAACTATGAAGTTTCGGTCACACTACTGTGGATTGTTACAAAAACAATTTATTACCTATTTTAACTGTAGTGAGCAATGACATTACCGGCCTAAGTTTTTAAAGTTGAACGAAGGTGGAAATGTAGGAAGGTTAGGAACTAAAACTAATCAAGGAATGAAGAAAGGAACACAAGCCTTCATAATTATAGCCAAAGATGCTGCCGAATTACTAGATGTTATTACCGGTACATATCTCGTTAATAATATCTACGCTAAGGTTTTATTTGATTCTGTGGAAATCAAATTTTTATAGATCATAAAAACTAAATAGGGATAAAAAAACAGTAGGATCAATTTTTCTAGTCATGATTTTCCGCTAAAACTCTTGCTTATAACCTTAGAAGGTTGTGAAGTTGTATTTGGTATGGATTGGTTAGCTTCATACCAAGTCCATATTACGTGCACTCAGAAAACAATCAAGCTCTACACACCAAATGGAGAAAAGATAATTATCAAAGGAGATAAGCCAAAAAGCCATGGTAGAATCTATTAGCACATGTAATATATGTCCGATGATTATGGATATACGCATATACTTAGGATATATTGTTTGAATGATTGACGTATATCAAGTCCTATATTAGTGCTAGGGTTATCATTATATTCACTCTATTTAACAGGTTAATGTTTTTAGGATGTGATCAACAAAAAATCAATACCATAAGCGTCAGTTCTAAAAACTTTAAACCACCATTCCACCGTCCTCCTTCTTTGTCTTTCCGTCTGGCAGCAAGAAAAAATCTGACAAACAAGAAATGAAGGACGACAAACCAAAATCCTCCTCTAATGTCAAAACCACTGCCTTGCATCCCGCATGCTCAGACACCAACATCCAAACCAAAATATGAGCCCTTGACAACACTAAAGTCACGTACACTTCATGGATCAAACTATTCCGATTACATGTTGTAGCATATAAGGTATTTAATCACATTGATGGTACCCCACCACCTGCGACTACGGCTGCAAATTTTGCGGACTAGAAAGGACTGGATGCTCTAGTTCCGCCGTGCATTTATAGTACCATCTGAGACGATCTCCTCGTCAGAGTGTTGGAGTCTAACTCAATGGCTCGGGATGCTTGGGTAAAACTGGAGAAATTATTCCTTTGTAACAAGAAGGCTCGGGCTTCCACCCTTGAGACAAAGTTCTGCAACCTAACCTTGGCTACATGTTCATCTCTCGAAGACTATTTTCACCAATTTAAGTGTGACAACCCTAAATCTCCAGGTTAGAAAATGTTTAAAGTTATCATTTACTACAATTACTATCCCTTACATGTGTGTATATATATGTATATATATATATATATATATATATATATACACACACGCATACATATATATATACATTAATTGGATGTGTAATTTGTGTGTACATATGCATGCATGTATATATTCAAAAAGATTATTACCATATATATCATGAATCTTTTCATATGAACACTTTCATGTTATAACTTTACTTTTATGATAAAAATTATATATGTATATAAGTTTAGTATGTTAATATATATGTGTATAGTGTGCATGCATGCATTTTTACGTATGCATGTATGTATATATATCTATAAATCACAACAAACATGTATATATATATATATATATATGAACTAATCTTGATCAAACATTATCAAACAAGATTTCACCAAACCTTGGATCAAAACAAAAACAAATCACATCTTAAACATCTAAACACCAAAACAAACATAACCATTATGTAATCTCAGTTCATTAGGAATATTAAGTAACCAATTAGTGAACTAAACCATTAGTTAAACTTAGCTTAGTGACTTAACATGTCATTAAACTACCATCCGCTCCTAGCCATCACTTCAACACCAATCACCTTCCTAAACTCGCCACCTAGCGAATCTTCTAAACACATCACCAAGCTAATGATGGCTCCTTAGCCACCACACCTCTCGGCCGAAGCTTGATTCACCACAACCCACACTAATCACACCTTTCATGGTGACACCTAGCCCCTAACATGCCACTTAATGAGGCTATAATTAACATCTCATCACCCTAGTAGTAGGGCTAATGATGAGGGACTCCATTACAAGGAGATTTCGGATGAGGAGCACCACCACAACCATCACTACTCTAACCGCCACCTTCATTCCTCTCCTCTCTCTCTCGGATCATTGTCCACAACCGCAACCATCACCTTCAATCTCCCACGATTATCTTGTCTCTTGGTTACTACAACCATCAACACCACCATTGCTACCATTCGACACCCCAATATCACTCTGCCCTCGGTCTCTATACACCCGCAAAACTATCATCATCTTGGAACACCATCATACTCTCACAACTCTCTCTCGGTCTCTATATCACCATCACACACCATCATCATCTAAACATCTACTACTCTCATTCATCTATGTGTGCACCTTCAAAGGACCAAGAACCTTCATTTCAAAGCTTAGAACATTAAGAATTCCAGAAGCTAATCAACCATCCTTCACCACCTTCTCAATCAAACAAGGTTAGAAAACCTTAATTATCTAATTAAAAAAGGTATGTGTTTAAACAAACACATACATGATCATCATCAAGTAATACCCACAACCATGTGTTATTTATTTCAAATCTCAGTGAAAAATGAGTAAGAAGAACTAAGAATAATAATGGTGTTAAACAAAAATGATTAAAACAAGAAAAATTACAAACAAAATGATTAAAGTCTTAATATTTTACTAAAATCAGGTTAAATACCTAAATGACGATGATTGTGGGAATAAATTTATAAATATGTTCAGAAATACTAGAGTTATCTATCTGTAAATTTTAATATATTAAAGTTAATTAAGTTAATTAATATGATTTAAATAAGGAAAAATAAAAAAAATGCTAAATGGAAGAACCGAACCCGCTAAAAATCTAGAAAAATTATATAATGATAATTGTATGTTGTTTAATATCCAGAATAAATTTAATGATTTAATCCCTTTATATGACTGAAATGTATATTTCATTATGATCTGGAATGGAAAAATCGAAAGAAATATATAATCTATGAAATAAATTATGAAACATTTACATAAATTATGAGGTTCTGGATATGACAATATATGTAAATCTCATAATTTTTGGAGATATGAAACTATGTTTCCTGAATTTGGGGAATTTTGGAAAAATTACACTAAATTATTTATTACGAATTATAAACCAAAGAATTTATGGGATATAGTGGGTTACAAAATAAACATTCTAACAAATTTTGGGGATTTTATAATAACAATAGTTGTTTTTTCCTATTTATGCTAAGTTTGTATTAATTCTAGAAAATATCAAAAATTAGTTAATAGCTGGGATTATTATATGATTATTAATATTTTCAGATGATGTTGCTATTAAACTTTTAAAGATTTTGAGTAATCATAGTTACTATTTTAGAATATTGACTGAGGTGCTGAAAATTTTTACAAAATATATTCCTAACTTATAATTAATTTTATTGGTTATCACTGGAATTGAGATGAGATTCATAGCCCCGTTTTTATATTATGAGTTTTGGGAGGAAAAGCATACCGTTTTATGTTTGATGCAAATAAATAAGACTTTTTGGGATAAACCGCCATGTTGCCATAAGTTACAACCATTAATTCGGATGAGCAACCGTCTGATAATATAGATAACGCTACTTAGGAAAATATTTCCTGCACTAACAGGATGAGTGTTGTGATATTATATTATCTGATTTTTATGATTCGTATTTGTGACAGTTATAAGTCACCTGACATATAAGTAGGTTTGGTTGTAATCTTATTTATGATGCATCAATATGTTTTGTTCGGTTATTAAACCTATGTTTCTCATCAACATTCTGTTGACAGTTTTAAGTTTGCTTTTTCAGGAGAACAAAACGACTAATAGTGTTATGTTCTCATTCGATGTATACAATGGTTAGGGCGAAGTGATTGGGAAGACGTGTGTAAAAATAACTGTTAACATTTTCGAGCTTAGTATAATGGTGGATGCACACATCCACTACTACTAAAGAAATATGAAGCAGTTAAAGATGTTATGTTGAGTTACATGTATTAGTCTCTTGTTAGATAAATTTTGTAAAATCTATGCAACCTAAGGACTGACTTAATTATATGATGTTATGTTTTGTGTCTTTCTTTATTGTTATATTTGTTTAATAATAATCAATATGTTTTGAGCCAAAGAGTCACATCCAAGCATTTCATGCTTTCGACGGGATATGACAGGTTGGTATTAGAGCCATTGGATATAGAGTTTTAGGTATTATTAGTAAATACCTAGACTATAACCATAAGCTCACATATTATTTAATCATCAAAGTGATATTGTTTTCTTTATGTGATTATATTCATGCTTAAGGTAAGTATTAAACTTGAAACCTGTATGATTCATACATGCACTTTTTATGAATTCTATGTTACTTATCTGAGTTAAATTTGTAAGAATTTTGCAGCATGAAATCTGATAAAACTAATAGTTATAATAATGAAACTGACCATTCGGATCATAGAGAGACAACACCTTAGATAGAACCATCAAATCAAATAGAAACCCCACAATCTAAGACCAGGATCCAAACTTCACCAAAGTTTTATGTACGATGCGCACCAGTCACAATGGGAGGTTATACAATCCGGACTCCTAGAAAGAGAGTACGTCATGACAAGAAACTCCTGAGTGATGAAATACAAGAAGAAGGAAGCCTAAATCCAGAAAGATTTCCTCTAAGTTATGAAATAACACAATCTGATGAATCTGTGATAGAAGAAGAAGAAAGTAAAAGACAAAGGTTGGAAGACTGGCAAGTAAAGGCAACCAACCAAATACTAAAGAAAGTTAAGAAAATTCAACAGGAAGTACGGATAATCAAAACGGATGTCAAGAAAGGAAGAAAGAAAAATAACAACATCCTCACAAAACTGTGGAAATGGGTTTGGGGAAAATAGAAACCTAGAAAACTTAATGTATTCTATAAGAATAAGAAAGTAAAGATATATGTTAAGTTATCCTCTATCATGTTAAGACTAATGAAATAACTGTTTACTATAAGAATTTACATGTATCTTTACTTATTCTTTTCAAAATAATAATATAATTAAAATGTAGTGAAATATGCCGCCAAAAAGGGCTATTCAACCAATAAGAAGAACCGCACACGTTGGAAGACCAAGAACCATAATTAGAGAGGAAGCATCGCCAGAAGCTACCACAACCACTGAAAATGAGAGAATTTCTTAGATAGTAAACTAACAATTAGAGGCTGTAATACCTATATTAATAGCCTAATTACAACAAAACCTTAATGTTGGAGGTGTGCCACCTGAAAATGAGGAACCCGTAAATGCCAACACAGGAGAACAACCGGAGAAGGAAATTGCATATCAACTCAAGAGGGGATGTTCTTATAAAACCTTCATGTCATGTAGGCCACGGGAGTTCGACGGGAAAGGAGGAGCAGTACAAGCACTACGCTGGCTAGAAGAGATGAAATCCATGTTAGTTAGTAACTGCGCTGATAACCATAAAACCTTGTTTGCTTCACATTCTCTGAAAGCTGAGGCATAATCTTGGTGGAAAATGGAGACTTAAACTAAAGGGAAGCACGTTGTGAATGGGTACAACTGGGAAGAATTTAAGAATCTAGTGATCAAAAAATACTGCCCTTATAACGAAATAGAGAAAATAGAAACAAAATTTTTGGCATTAGAGATGAAAGATGCAGTATATCGGGAATATACCGATACGCATAATGAATTATCTAGATTAGTGTCACATCTAGTAACTCCAGAACCAAAAGGATAGACAGATACATATGTGGTTTAGTACTATAGATAAAGGGAATAGTCAAATCTGCAATACCAAAAACTTTTCAGGAGGCGGTAACACTAGTAGGTAGTTTGACAGATAAAATGATTAGGAATGGTTCCCTGACCAATGCAAGAATAGGAAATAAGAGAAAATGGAATGGCAGCACTTCTTAAGGGAGAGCTGGAGGAAATCAGCAGAGAAGAATAACCAGACACCTAGTGAGAAATTTCTTAAGAGTTGCACAAAAAAGGAGACCTCAGACGGAAGGTCAGCCATGGTGTAACAATTATAAGATATACCATCATGGTAAGTGCATGCTTACAATTTGCTATAATTGTAAGAAGAAAGGACATATATCCCGTGACTGTAAGGGACCTTCAAACCCTAAACCAGTTTGCTACCAATGTGGAAATGAAAATCATTTTCATAATGAATGTCCAGAGTTAAAGAAGAAAGTTCCCACAAACAACCCACATGGTAGAGCTTTCGTGTTGCAAGCTGAGGAAGCACTGCATGACAAGAACCAGAAGTAGTAACGAGTACATTTCCTATTAATAATCAACACACAACCGTGTTATTTGATACGGGAGCTACACGTAGTTTTGTCTCGCATGCCTTTAAGTCTTTACTTAACCTAACCTCGGAAAAACTAAAAAATAAATATATGATAGAATTAGCAGATGAAAAAATAATTAAAGCTAGTGAAGTTATTCCTAATTGCACTATGATTTTGGATGATCACTGTTTTAATATTAATTTGATCCCTATTGAACTAGGAGGTTTTGATGTTGTTATGGGTATGGATTGGTTATGTAGAAATCAAGCTGAAATTATTTGTGAAAAAAAAATTATTAAAATCCCTACAAATAAGAACAACACAATTCTTACCATATATGGTGAACAGCCTAGGGGTACTGTAAAGATAATTTCACGTAAGAAAGCACAAAAATATTTAAGAAAGAAATGTTTAGCATTTCTACCTCATATTATAGACACACACTTAGACATAAAAAACTTAGAAGATGTTCCTATTGTTAGAGAATATCTAGAGGTTTTTCCTGATGAATTACCAGGATTCCCCTCATTTGGTAGAATTCAAAATTGAATTAGCACCAGGAACTACCCCTATAGCCAAATGTCCATAGTTTTTAGCACCAACAAAGATGAAGGAGTTAATGAGACAACTTCAGGAATTGTTAGATAAAGGGTTTATACGTCCTAGTATATCTCTTTAGGGAGCACCAGTTTTATTTGTTAAGAAGAAAGATGGGACATTTAGAATGTGCATTGATTATCGAAAACTCAATACGGTAACCATAAAGAATAGGTATCCTCTCCCTAGGATTGATGATTTATTTGATCAATTGCAAGGATCTAGTTATTTTTCCAAAATAGACTTAAGATCAGGATATTATCAGCTAAGAGTACAGGAGGATGACATTCCTAAGACTGCATTCAGAACATGTTATGGACATTATGAGTTCCTTGTAATGCCATTTGGATTAACAAATGCTCCTTCAGTATTTATGGATTAAATGAATAGGGTATGTAAGCCATATTTAGACAAATTTGTCACAGTCTTCATAGATGACATTTTAATCTATTCTAAGAGTAAGGAGGAAGATGAAGAACACCTAAGGTTAACCTTAGAACTACTTCGGAAAGAATAATTGTATGCTAAATTTTCAAAATATGAGTTTTGGAAAAGGTAAGTACAATTTCTTGGGAATGTGGTTAACTAAAAGGGAATACAAGTTAACCCAACAAAAATTAAAGCAGTAAAGAAATGGGAAATTCCAAATACACCAACTGAGCTGTGATAATTCTTAGGTTTGGTAGAATATTATAGGAGATTTATAGAAAATTTCTGAAGAATAGCTCAACTTTGATAGAATTAACCTAGAAAGATAAGAAGTATGTGTGGGGAGAAAGACAAAACGAGGCATTCGGACTCTTAAAGAATAAGTTATGTAGTGCTCCTATCTTAGCACTTCCAGTAGGAACAGATGATTTTATAGTATATCATGATGCATCACACCAAGGTTTTGGATGTGTTTCAATGCAACGAAAAAAGGTAATTACATATGCATCTAGACAACTCAGGGGTAGTGAAGAGGACTATACTACACATGATTTAGAATTAGGTGCGGTAGTGTTTGCACTAAAAATTTGAAGACATTACTTGTATGGAATTAAATGTGTAATTTATACGTATCATAAAAGTTTACAACATATATTTGATCAAAAGATGATGAATATGAGACAGAGGAGTTGGGTAGAATTATTAAGTGACTATGATTGTGAAATCAAATATCACCCAGGAAAAGCAAACGCAGTGGCTGACGCTTTAAGTAGAAAGGAAAGAACTAAGCTATTTCGGGTTTGTGCTATGATAATGGAGATTCACTCAGATTTATTAAATCAAATTCAGGCAGCATAACAAGAAGATGACTTGAAAGAAATAATTGGATATAGAAAGCAACTGGAGGCAAGTCAGGATGGAATCTTAAGATTTAAAGAAAGAATTTGGATCCCTAACAAATAACACGCCGAGGGAGATTATTTTAAAGGAAGCACACAAATCTAGATACTCAGTACATCTAGGAAATAATAAAATTTATAAGATTTGAAAAAACAATATTGGTGGCCCCGGTATGAAGAAATCTATTGCTGAATTTGTAGAAAGATGTGATGTTTGTTCTAGAGTTAAAGCTGAATATTAGAAACCCTCAGTATGTTTACAACAACCAGAAATCCCAGAGTGGAAATGGGACCAGATCACTATGAATTTTGTAAGTAAGTTGTCTAGTGTGACATCCGTCACCAAAAGTTCCGTCAATTGACGAGTTCCGTTGTCTTTTTCTCATCTTCATAAACTATTCGTGTGGATATCATACTTGTTTAATTATCTTTTACAATGGTGTTATCATTATTTGCATCCTTATCACTTAAAACACTTACCAATAGCACTGATGACATCATTAACTATATTATGTTGTATAATATAAACATCATTAATAACATCATTTTCAATATACAAACAACATTAAATGCTTCCATAACATTAATATAACACGTCCATTTATGTCGTTTTCAATTGAAACAAATTTGGGAACTCGGGGGCTAAGTGCAGGGACTAAATGTGACAAATTGCCAAACTAGGGCTGGGTAAAAATACCCTTGTTCCAGCCCTAGCCTTCATAATTTCATCTTCTTCTTCATCTTCTTCTTCCATTTTCTCCACCTCCTTGCACCTAAAACCACCCCGTTTTCTTCGTGTTTTCACCGGTTAGACCACGCTATAGCCGAGACTACACATTTCTAGCAGGTAGACGACCTTGGTTGTCTCTTTCTTGCTTGTTTTACATCTGCGATTTTAGGGTTTCGGGTGCTCGGGTTCAACCCGAGCACAAGAGGTCGTGTGGGTGCATGTGTTGCCTTTCTGCGTGTGCATCTTGCTTATTAATGTTAGATAAGTGTTTCTGGAGGTCCTTGATCTGTGAAATCTGTGCACGGAGCAGCCGAAGGCTGCTCAGCACATCTGCTATTCAGGCGACTGGGTCTGTCATGCGACTGAGCCGTGCGACTGGGCGTGTCGTGTGACTGAGTCCATGCGATTGTATGTGTCGTGCGATTGAATCCATGCGATTGTGTGTGTCGTGCGATTGAGTCATGCGAATGAGTATTGCCATGCGATTGAGTCAATGCGGATGAATGTGTGCGACTGTGTGTATCACACGACTGAATGTCTAGTTGCACGAATGGAAGTTCAGTCGTATGAATGAAGCTAATTCGTACGAATGAAGGTAGAATCATGCGAATGGGAGTTGATTCGTGCGATTGGGTGTTGTGTGGTACGACTGAATGCTGAGTCGCACGAATGGGGGTTCAATCGTGCAAATGAAGCTGATTCGCACGATTGAGGGTTGATTCGTGCGAATGGAGTGTCCAGTCGTGCGTCTGGTCCTGTCGTGTGATTGAAGTCATTATGAGTGAGTTCTTCTGGTGTGCGGTGTTTGTCATGTGATGTTAAGGTGACATCGACACGGTTGCCATCGCTAATGACAATCTTCAAATTAACACTAGCAAATTCACTGAAGTTAAACCAAATTGAAGCAACTTAACGTTTTACAATAAACAACAATCGATTTGTAACACTAACGTTTACTAAGTACTTCTCTAACAACAATAACACTTTTACGCAAATTTTATCGATTATGGCAACGTTTCTAGTACTTAGATCTACATAAGATCTAATGCGTGTGTTTGTGTGTATGTGTGTCACCCACGACCGAACCGATACGACCCGACCTGACTAAACAATATTATTAACACCAGGCACATCATTAATGCTTAACATAACTGTCAATAGGTGATTGACCATTCATACATACAACGTTTGGGAAGTTTCATCATACATACTTACCACTTAACAAGTGAGTTTCGTGGCCC
>BJCO01465796.1:0-11209 GCA_018326465.1 Flaveria floridana
AGTCGTGCGACTGGCCCATTAGCATGGTCCAGTCGTGCGACTGGATCATAAGCCTTGGTTAAACACATTCCTGAACCTTTAATGATACAGAACTATGTCTAACAACTGTAAACCCATATAACATGTTCATATAAGCATGTAATAAACAATAATATAAATTGATATGACATTAAATAACAAATAATCATTCAATAAAGAGTTTTCATGACATATATCAAAACACTACATCAGTGTAATCAAAATGAAAGTCATTTACATTTAAGCACACTAGAACTAGAACTAGGGACATGTGTACCAATAATACTTCTCCCAGTAGGGAAGCATTGTTCATATCCAGCTTGTACAAATCCCCTCTTCTGGGAGATCTAAGAGGCACCAATTCCTGAGGAATTATCATCCTAGGTTTGAGGATAATGCACTCATATTTTATGAAAAGCATTTAGCAGTTTTGATCACAAAATTAAGAAACAGTCAAGAGATTGTGTTCAAGTTGTTTGACAAAATTTACTTTTTCAACTTTTAACTTACCATTGGATGCACTACCTCTACCAGAAATGTATCCTCCGGCTTCGCCTCCAAACTATACAGGACCTCCATCAAAGTGTGCAAACTGTTGTAGGAGAGATCTATTCCTAGTCATATGCCTAGAGCATCCACTATCCACAATCCATACATTTTCATTTTTATCATGTGGAGGTCCATACACATATGATGAAATGGTTAGTTACTATGGGAAACCCAAGCCTTGTTGGTCTTGGGCTCTTCTAATATAGATGGAAGAATTGAACCAAAATGTATGCATGGGGGTTCAACTATGCTTTATGAAGAAGAGGTTTGGGCTATAGCATCTTGTCTTATCTTCCAATCCATCCAATGGTTAATCAGTGTAGATAAGCCTGAAGAGGCTTGAGCAGCATGACTTGCTTCCGAGGCTTCTTTGTTCTCAGAAGAAGTTATCACCACCTTTTCTTCTAAAGTAGTCTTTTTCTTGGAAGATTTCAAAGGATTCCTTTTATTCCTTTGTTTGTCTTGGGCTTGTCTTCCAAAGCTATTTTCCTTTCGAAAGAATGAGTTTTTCCAGAAGCAACTTTGCTTCGAAAACAAACTTTCCTTTCTTCAACACTTGAACCATATGATAAGGTCCAAATGTGAAACATTCCTTGAATCCTTCTTTCTTAACATTATTTGCATAATATGTGATTGTTGGATTGTAGTAAAAATCTTTAGCCTTGTGGTCATCAGTCCAGAGAATATGCACTCAATGTTAACATTGATGGGGCATGAGGGCTTTTGTTTCTTGCACTTCTTCTCTTCTTCAATAGCCTTCCCCTTTAACTTTTGATTTTTCAGTTGGATAGGAATGTTGGTACTACATTACTTTCATGAATCAGAGTTTCTAACAACTTGGAATCCAACTGAGAGGAACACACCCTTTTGTTTAGGGCCTATTTTCAACTTAGACTCAGCCACCTTCTTGGCTGTTTTTCTTGCTGCTCTAATCTTGTTCTTTCTATCTTTGGTAGTCAGGGATTGATCATCAGCTGTGTGGATGAGGTTTTCTACCTTATCCTTCACTGTGGTGGTCACCATTGTTGCATCATTCTTCTGCTCATTGGCTAATGGGTCAGGAGTTGGAACCTCTTGCTCATCAATAACACATCTTGGTTGTCTGAAAGACACATAAAGTCTGGTGGAGTAGTTTTATTAGTTCACAACCCACTTTTGTTTTGATAACACGCCTTTGAGTGGGAGGATGATGCAAGAATGGTGTTGAAGTTATGCTCTTGAATAACATACTTCTTTGCTTTAGCCTCAGCTATTAGTAGCTAGGCTTGAACCTCACTTAACTTAGAGACTAAATCTTTTATTTGAGCCCTGTAGTTTGAGTGTTCTTGTTTTAAAGAGGATACAGTTTTCTCTAACTCTTCAATTATGAACTTGTAGTTAGATTCTGCTCTCTTAAAATTAAATTTTAGTAATTTTAAGGACTCAATATCATATTTAATTTCCATGTTGTAGTCCTTATACATTTTAACCTTTGCTATATAGGTTGGGGTACAGAGATGTCATACCTTGTTATCTTCAGTTCCAGCCATGAGAGCTTGAGCGGGGGTGACATCTTGCACCATGAAGCTCCAATCGACCTCTTGAGTAACAGTTGTAGTTTGTTGCTCAGTAGGATTGGTTACAGCCTTTAGGGTAGAAGGAGGTTGGGAGGCTTGAGTTGCTCCAGGATTAGATCTAAGAGCCTTGCATTCCTTTGCAAAAAAAACAAGTTGGTTGCAGTTGTAACACTTGGCTTTTGACTTATCAAACCCAAATTTTTATTGGTTAGGTTCTATGGGAATTGCCTTCCAGTTCTTTTAAAGAATTTCTTTGCTCTGTAGGTTAAAAGAGCCATCTGTTGGACAATGTCCATATATTCCACATCATCCGGGCTAAAACACTCAAGATTATCAAAATAGAATTGAAAATCTCCAAAGTGCTCATTTCCTTAAACAAAAGCACAACTATCCTGAAAAGGGTTTTGTTGAGCTTGTTGAGATTGAGTGTCTCAGGATATGTGATGTAAGGCCCAGAGGAGTATGTTGGTTGTTAGTTGAAGTTCGGGTACATCAGGGGCTGGGGAGTTCTTGATCCTTCAACAACATATAGAGCATTGCTGATAGGAGAATTTGAGCTTCTGTTCACCTGATAGGCCTTCTGAGTCTCCATCTCCATACAGTATCCATCAAAGATCACATATAGTTCAGTCATGGTAAGAGTGTTTAGATTGCCAGTTCTCTTGATAGTGACAAGAAGGTCCATTTATGAGGAAGTGCACTCATGAACTTTCTTACAATGTCTTTCTTCTTGAGAGTCACTCCTATAGACTGAAGAGATGCGATTAAGTTCATATATTTAAAGTATTGTTGGCTCAAGGTCTCATTAATAATATAAGTGAAGTTTTCAAACTTCTGCTTTTGTATATCTTTCTTGAACTCTTTGGATTCAGAGGAACCAGAGTACATCAATATAAATGCATTAAAGAGTTCTTTTGCTAACTTGTAGTGCTCAAAGCCTACCATTATGGAGTTTGGTATGGCTGTAAGCAATGTCGTGGCTTTCCATTCGATGTCCATCTTCTTGAAGTTTTCATCTGAGTAGTCTTCAATAGCTTTCTCAATCATCACACCATTACCATTTGAAGATGTTACCTTTGGCTTATAGGGACCATGAGTTACTGATCTTCATATTTGGCTATCTTGATACTTTATGAATCCTTCAATACATTAACACCAGGCTTTAAGTTATCAGGACTGATAATAGGGGTCTTGGTCATGGTTCCCATCTCAGACTCAGAAAATTTCTGGTTGAGAGTCATTTGAGTTGAAGTGAGTAAGTGTGAAGAACGAGGATGAGTTGGGATGGTTAGATCTCACAATCAAGCGCCTAAGATGCTCTGATACCAATTACAGGAACGGTGTTGGTCTTTCAACACAAGTTTATCTCACAAACTCACTAAGTCTCACTCGATTGATGAAGCAGAATCTCTAACTAAGTTGACAATAATATAATAAGTTAATGAACACAACAATGGTTTCAAATACTTTTATATATTACTTCTCAACTCGGTATTAGAAGACTTTTACAAGCATGGTTTGATGAGTAATAATGAGAAACTATAAATACTACTATCTACATCCGGTTATACTTGGATAACCAGTTGGAATTTACAACTAGACAAATACTAAATTGTTAGAGGTAAAGAATCTAAGATAAAATACTATCCTAGATTAGGTAGTCATGACAGGTCCATGACTTACATTTTGTCACCAACTAAAGAAAGTAATTGTACTAATTGATAAAGGTGAACAATGAAATAAAGTATGGTCAACTCCATAGGCATGGGAAAGCGCCATGTAGTGTATCAGAGTTGGCAGTGGATATCAGACAACTTTTACTTTTGTCCACTAGTTCATAGTTGGTTCTTCCGAAGGTAAATGGCTTCGGAAGAATATGTTTTTCTGAGGCCATTTATCCTTTGGAAGATTCAAGTTCTTCGAGTCTTCTGCACGTCTTCATGACTTCATTTTTCAGAATACTTAGCCTCATCTTCAGAAGTTCTTCATATACTTCGGAAGGAAAACTAGTTAGTCTCGGAAGACTAAATTTTTCTTCAGAAACTCTTCATAATTTCAGCTTCGGAAGATCTTCAACTTTTATTTGGAAGAGTTTCTTTAACTTTGGAAGACTTGTACAATTGTAATTCAAAATTTTTCTAAATGTTGTTTTGGTTGCACCAGCCTCATATGATCTAACAAGCTTGTACATGTCCGCTCTCTGGGGAGATCTAAGAAGCACAAATTCCTGAGCAATTGTCATCCGAGGTTTAAGGATAATGTACTTATATCCTGTGAAAAGCATTTGATACTTTTGATCACAGAAGTGAAAAACACTCAACACATTGTGTTCAAGCTGTTTGACAAAGTTTATTTTGTCAACTTTTAACTTACCATTAGATACGCTCCCTCTACCAGAAATGTATCCTCCGACTTCACCTCCAAACTAAACAGGACTTCCATCAAAATGTTAAAACTGTTGTAGAAGAGATTTGTTCCATGTCGTGTGCCTGGAATATCCACTGTCCACAATCCATATATCTCTATTCTTATCATATGGATGTTCCTGCATATATGGTGAAATGATTAGTTAGTATTGGAAACCCAAACCTTGTTGGTCTTTGGATCTTCCGATGTAGATGACATAATTGAACCAAAATGTATGCATGGGGTTTAACTATGATTTATGAAGAAGAGGTTTAGGCTGCAACATCTTGTATTATCTTCTATTCCATCATATGGTTGATCAGTACAGATGAGCTTGTGGAGGTTTGAGCAACATGACTTGCTTCCGAGGCTTCTTTCTTCTCAGAAAAAGTTATCACCACCTTTTCTTCCGAAGCAGTCTTCTTCTCAGAAGGTTTTAAACAATTCTTTTTATTCCTTTGTTTGTTCTTGGGCTTGTCTTCCAAAGCTATTTTCCTTTCGGAAGAATGAGTTTCTTCCGAAAGCAACTTGGCTTCAGAAACAAGCTTTTCTTTCTTTAACACTTGGACCATATGATAAGGTCCAAATGTGAAACCTTTCTTGACTCCTTCTTTCTTAACATTGTTTGCATAATGTGTACTTGCTGGATTGTAGTAACAATCTTTATCCATTTGGTTATGCAAACCACAGATTATGCATTCAATGCTAAATTTGACAGGGCATGAGGGCTATTGTTTTTTGCACTTCTTTTCTTCTTCAACAGTCATCCCCTTTAACTTCTGATTCTTTAGCTGGATAGGAATATTGATACTACACTCTTTCCTAAATCAGAGTTTCCAACCACTTGGAATCCATCTGAGATGAATACACCCTTTTGCCTTGGGTCTATTTTCAACTAAGACTCAGCCACCTTCTTGATAGTTTTTCTTGCTGCCTTGATTTTGTTCTTTCTATCTTTGGTGGTCAGGAGTTGATCATTAGCAGTGTGGATGAGGTTTTCTACTTTATCCTTTGTTGTAGTGGACACCATTGTTTCATCATTCTTCTACTCATTGGGTAGTGGGTCAGTAGTTGGAACCTCTTGCTCATTAGTACCATATCTTGGCTGCCTAACAGACACATAGGAGTGTGGTGGAGCAATTTCATTAGTTCCCAGCCCACTTTTGTTTTGATAACACACCTTTGAGTGGGAGGATAATGCAATGATGGTGTTGAAGTTATGCTCTTGAATAGCATAATTCTTTGGTTTAGCCTCAGTTATTAATAGCTGGGCTTGAGCCTCAGTCAACTTAGATTTTCAATCTTTTGTTTGAGCACTATAGTTTGAATGTTCATGTATTAAAGAGGATATAGTTTTCTCTAACTCTTCAATTTTGAGTTTATAATCAGATTCTGCTCTCTTAAAATGAGATTTTAATATGTTTAAGGACTTAATATTATATTTAATTTCCATGTTGTAGTCTTGATATAGTTTAACCTTAGCAATACAGATTAGGGTACAAAGATATTCATATACCTTGGTGTCTTTAGTTCCAGCCATGAGAGCTTGAGGAGGAGTGACATCTTGCACCATAAATCTCCAATCAACTTATTGAGCAGTAGCTGTAGTTTGTTGTTCAGTTGGTTTGCCAACAGCTTTTGGGGTAGCAGGATGTTAGGAGGCTTGAGTTGCTCCAAGATTAGATCTAGGAGCCTTACATTCCCTTGCAAAGTGACCAAGTTGATTGCAGTTGTAACTATTGGCCTTTGACTTGTCATACCCAAATTTACTGTTTATTGGATTCTGAGGGAATTGCCTGATATTTCTCTTAAAGAACTTCTTTGCTCTATAGGTTAGAAGAGCCATCTGTTAGACAATGTCCATGTCTTCCACATCATCTGGGCTGAAACACTAGAGATCATCAAAACAAAATTGAAAATCTCTTGAGTACTCATTTCCTGAAAAAAAACACAACTACCCTGAAAAGGATTTTGTTGAGACTGTTGAGACCTGGGTGTCTCAGGAAATGTGATGTAAGGCCTAGAAGGGGATGATGGCTGTCGGGGGTAGTTTAGGTACATCTGAGGCTGTGGAGTTCTTGATCCTTCTGTAGCATGTAGAGCATTACTGACGGGAAGGTTTGAGCTTCTGTTCACCTGATGGCCCTTTTGAGTTTTCATCTCCATACGGTATACATCGAGGATTCCATATAGTTCAGTCATGGTGAGAGTGTTAAGATTTGTAGTTCTTTTGATTGAGACATAGTAAAAAGTTCACTCATGAGAAAGTACACTCATAAATTTTCTTACTATGTCCCTTTTTTCAAGAACCACTCCCATAGACTGAAGAGATGGGATTAAGTCCCTCTACCTGAAGTATTGTTGGCTGAAAGTCTCACAAACAATGTATCTGAAGTTTTTAAACTTCTACTTCAGTACATCTTTCTTGGACTCTTTGGATTCAGTGGAACCAGAGTACACCAATGTCAAAGCATCAAATAATTCTTTGGCTGACTTGCATTGCTGAAAGCCTACTATGATGGAGTTTGGTATGGTTGTAAGCAATACGGTCATGGATTTTCTATCGATTTCCATCTTCTTGAAGTCAGAGTAGTCTTCAATAGATTTCTCAATCATGTCATCATTACTAGCCGGAGACTCAGTCTCCACCTTTGGCTTGTAAGGACTATGAGTGACTGATCTCCACATTCAGCTATCTTGATACTTGATGAATCCTTCAATATATTAACACCAAGCTCTAAATTATCAGGACTGAAAATAGGGGCCTTGGTCATGGTTCCCATCTCAGACTCAAAAAATTTCTGGTTGAGAGCCATTTGAGTGAAGTGAGTAAGTGTGAAGAACGAGGATGAGTTGGGATGGTTAGATCTCACAATCAAGCGCCTAAGATGCTCTTATACCAATTGCAGGAACGGTGTTGGTCTCTCAACACAAGTTTATCTCACAAACTCACTAAGTCTCACTTAGTTGATGAAGCAGAATCTCTAACTAAGTTGACAATAATATAATAAGTTAATGAACACAACAATGGTTTCAAGATACTTTTATATGTTACTTCTCAACTCAGTATTAGAAGACTCTTACAAGCATGGTTTGATGAGTAACAATGAGAAACTATATATACTACTATCTACATCCGGTTATACTTGGATAACCAGTTGGAATTTATAACTAGAAAAATACTGCATTGATAGAATTAAAGCATCTAAGATAAATTATTATCCTAGATTAGGTAGTCATGACAGGTCCATGACTTACCTTTTGTCACCAACTAAAAGTGGCAACTATGCTAATTGATAAAGGTGAAAAGTGGACTAAAGTATAATCAACTACATGGGCATGAGAAAGCGCCATGCAGTATGTCCGAGGTTGTCGCGGATGTCAGACAACCCTTACTTAGATACACTGGTTCATAGTTGGTTCTTCCGAAGGTAAATGGCTTTAGAATAATAAGTTCTTCCGAGGCCATTCATACTTCGGAAGAAACAACTTCTTCTGAGTCTTCTGCAAGTCTTCATGACTTTCTTCTTTGGAAGACATTGCCTTTGATCTTCTAAGTGTGAATACTTTGGAAGAAGAACTTCTTAGTCTCAGAAGAATTAGTTCTTTCTTTGGAAGTTTTTCATATACTTCGGAAAGAAACTACTTAGTCTTGGAAGTCTTAGTTTTCCTTCGGAAGTTCTTCATACTTTAAGCTTCGGGAGATCTTTAACTTGTATTCAGAACAACAGTTTTAGCTTTGAAAGACTTCTTTAATTGTACTTCAAAATTATTCTAAGTGTTGTTTTGGTTGCACCAACCTTATATGATCCAACATAACAGATAATGCTAATGCTAGCGATCTAGCTATTCAACATTTTCATAATGTTTTTAACCATTGGGAGTGGTGTTTTGAAACTATTTTTCTTTTTTGCATATGAGATGTGCAGCTCATATTTTAAATCTAGTCATTAAAGACGGACTTAGTAGTTTGACTTTACCAATTAAGAAAACATGCCCTTGTGAAATATGTGAGGTCTTCTCTTGCTAGACTTGAAAATTTTAAAGCTTGTGTTGAAGAAGAGAAAATAGAAAGTAAGAGCTTGGTGTGTATTGATGTTAATACATAATGAAACTCCATCTTGTTAATGTTAGAATCTGCTATTAAGTTCAAGAAAGCCTTTTCAGAATTTATTGTTAAAGGATTCTAATTATGAAAAAGAGCTTAAGAAGAATGCGGATGGTTTGATTTATGAGGGATGATTAGAATGATGTTAATAGTTTGTTGTGTTTTTTCAAGATTTTTTATGATGCTACATTAAAGTTTTATGGTTCCTACTATGTGACTTCCAATGCTTATTTACATGAAATATTTGGAATTGGAACTGTGATTGATGGTTTTGCAAAACATAAAGATGAGTCTATAGGTTCAATGACACTTAATAAAAAAACAAAATCAAAAGTATTGGAGGATATCACTAAGATGAGCCAATTTTTGTTTATTGTTGTGGTTCTTGACCCAAGAAGGAAATGACAATATATAGAATGGATCATTTAAGAGAAGTATGTCAATGAAAAATCAATGCCTCAAAGTTAAAAGAATGTGGATGAGACTTCATCTAATTCTACTCAAGTATGTGGTGATGATCAAGAAATAATGGACATTGAAGAACTTATGATGAAGCGGTTTGAAAAGGCCATGGAGAGCTCGGATACATTTTTGAGTAAAAGTCATGTTAAACAATTATCTTGAGGAAGATCGTGAACCTATGGATGCAAATTTTTTATATGTTACAATGGTGGAAAGTTTAACAATGTTGTTATCCTATTCTCGCTAAGATGGCTTGTGATATACTTGCCATTATAGTATCTACAATAGCCTTAGAGTCAGCTTCTTTCACCGGAGGTCGGGTGCTTGATTCCTTCCAAACTACTTTAACCCCAAGAATGATGGAGGCATTGGTGTGTGCATAAGATTAGTTGCGTGCTTCTAATAGAACTGTTATGATTGAAAATATCTTATCTGAAATCGAGAATTTGAACACAGAAGGTTAGTACTATCTTAAAAGTTATCATTTTTGTTTTATTTATATTGTTTCTTTAATTCTTTAATTGTAATTTTTAATATCACAGGTTTGAAGGAGTTAGTGGAACAACCCACCATTACCATTGATTAAAGAATTGATGAAACGTCCGAATTGGATGAGGTGTTTATTTATATTTATGTCTTTAAATGTTTTAAGATATGTATTTTTTTAGTCTTTGCATTATATTCTACACATTTGTTTTGTATGAGAATGTTTTGAATTGAGATTTTTTTTTTCTTTGTAGGATATGGACCGCTGTATTGGTAGTTGTAAGTAATAAATACTTCAAGATGCAAGCAAAGTCTTTTGAATTTTTAAACATATTCAAATGTTTCTATTTGACTATTTAAATATTTAAACTTTTAGGTTGGCATTTAGGTTAATTAAAATTATTAGTTGATTATATGGGTATTTACTTATTGTTCTTTTTTAATTTACAATTGTAAATCAAATGAGAGACTTTTTTGTTTGTAGGTAATTAACTTGTGGTCATAAATCATGATACAAGATTAGCCTATGAAACTGCAAAATAGTAAATAAGATCAAAGACCTCAAGATGCAAGTAAAGCCTCTTAACATATTTATGTTTTAAATGTTTTTATTTAACTATTTAAGGTTGAACTTTTTGAACTTTTTTCTGTTTTCCATTGCTATTATGTTTATTTAAACTTTGAAGTTAGTTGTTATGTATTTTGAACATATTAGCTATGTATTATTTGTAATTTTAGACCGAACAGGGTGGTTTATGACTATTGTCTATTATTTTTATGCATGGTAATTCGGATATCCGAAAAACCATCCGAAATCCGCATCCGTATCTAAAATTTTGGATATCCGATACGGATTCGGATAGTAAAATCCACTACCAAAAAATATTCGGATATTCGAAAATGAACACCCCTGACAACACTTGTCAAAAGCCACCAACCCTTTCAAAAACAAATAAATGTAAGAGGGAGAGGATATGCTACAAAGGCTATATTTCCTAAAAAGAGTGAGAAGTAATTCTGATCATTGGATCAACTCATTAAAATAGATCAATGCTTCAAAAAAACACGGTGGCAAAAATGTAAATAAGTGAAAAACTGCTAACAGGCGGAGGGGTAAAAAAGTAATTTGACACAATGGTTGTTTGACACAATGGTTGTTTGACACAATGGTTATTTGACACAATGGTTGTTTGACACAATAGTTGTTTGACACAATGGTTGTTTGAAACAATGTTAATTTAACACAATCGTAGTTTGACACAATGGTAGTTTGACACAATGTTAATTTAACACAATCGTAGTTTGACACAATGGTAGTTTGACACAATGGTAATTTAAAACAATAGTAATTTGGTATGTTGGCATGTTATTATATTTTGCTATGTGTTGGCATGTTAAAATTTGTTGCTATATGTTGCTTTACATTACACAATAGTATTTTGGTAACTTGTTTTTATCGTCAAAATCAAACGTAAACAAAACTCTTCAAACATGACACAATGAGTGTTATGACACGATGAATATAATGACACAATGAATATAATGACACAATGAGTATATGACACAATAAATCTTATGACACAATGAATTTTATGACACAATGAATCCTATTCTTGGAGGTGGG
>BJCO01465797.1:0-12595 GCA_018326465.1 Flaveria floridana
ATCCGAATTTATCCGAATAATCCGAATAAACCAAATAACAATTTTTTTTCTTTTTTTTCCTATATATTTATATTTGTTTTGCAAAATTTTTATTCTTTTAATTTTATAAGTTGGAAATCATAATAAAAGGTATAAAACTAAAAAGTAAAATTTGACTTGCACACAAATTTAAAATTTAGAACATAATAGGTAACTATATAGGACCTGAATATTAGAATCTCTAATTTAGAACGACGATCGATTATTCCATAATTATTTAGCATTATGACTAGAATGTGTAAAGATTCTTGTGTATTGAGTAGAAAACATAATATATAGTTAAGTAATGAGTATTGGGCTAGAAACATAGTTGAAGTCTTATTCGTATTAATCGGATATCCAAATTATCCGAATAACCCGAATAAAAAAATTGTGAAATCTGAAATCCGATCCGAAATCCGAATAAGGAATTCGGATTCGGATGAGATCCGATCCGAATATCCGATAAGGATTCGGATCGACTTATTCGGATTCGGGTACGGATCGGATTTCGGATACTTTCGAATATCGGATTTTTTTAACACCCCTAGTCTGTTGAGGCTGGCCAACTTCTCCTCTAACCCAACAATGGGTAGAGAAGATCCATGCGGAGGTGTGAATGAGGTGGAAGGGCCTGGTTTGGGTATGGTAGGTGTGGTGGTGGATGTGGTATAGATGGGAGTAGGGATGATAGTAGGTTGTGGTGGAACTGATGTGGGTATGGGAGGTGTGGTGGTGGGTGTTGTGGAGGTTATAGTGGTGGTTGTAGTGGTCGCTGTAGTAGTGGCAGTGGTGGTAGGGGTGGTGATAGTGGTGGTAGGATTGGTGGTAGTGGCGGTGGGAGTAGTGGGTGGTGGAAGAGGTAATCAGAACTATCCTTCGACTCTTGCCCTTCTTGTCATGAGGATAGGCCATTCTCTTCCTCCTCGAGCCCTTTGCAAATCAACTTACAAAATGAAATAAACTACTCTAAGGTGAGTCCAACCTATACTTTCAACTGGTAAACTAACAGCTGACTGTGGCGAAACTACAGTTTTGCTCACAGTGTCGCTTGACTACAAAATGAAATAAACTAAACAAATCAACTTACAAAAGTAAACTAACATTAATCCTATTACATAGAAATATATACAAAAACTAATCTGAGGTGAGTCCAACCTATACTTGATCTTCAATACTCCCCCTAGGTTGGATATCACCGTCTTCGCTTGTCTTGATGTCTCTATTATACTCTAGTAGCCCCTGCTTCTGCACCTGATTTATCTATCTCACCTCCTGCAGTGTTCTTCTAGTGAGCTTCAACAACTGATCCACAACCTCCTGCTTCATCGGCTCCTTCGGGACGAGCACTAGCTTGGGCAAATTGGTTTGTCAAGTCCCGAATCTCCATGTTAAGATCATCATCAGCCACTACTTTCTCCGCTAGCTCCTTCACCTTGGCTCTCACTCCTCTTACCTCATTAGCCACTACCATGAATAGGCTTGTCACTTTCCTCGTCTGCTCCCCTGCTCATGCTTTGATATGATTTTCACAAAGAACAAGCACGTCTTCATCATAGAATCCAAAAAGCTCCATTGGATCAAAAAGTCTGTGTTCTATCCCACCTTTCACCCTGATCACCGCCTCCCCTGTATTGTTATCATAAAACCATTTCTCAAATTCTTGTAGACGTTGTGGGAAGGGTCTGCCAATCTAACTCTGCGTACAGTCTTTGGTGGCTTCACACTTAGCACAATCCTACCTTTGCCTGTCGCCCAGTCCTTGTCTTTCTTAAACCTTTTCATCTCTTCTTTCATAAACTCAAATGACTCAAAGTTACCGTTCAGTCCATTTTTAATCTCTTTCTCTAACAACTTCGCTCTTTCACTCAAATCAACATCAAGCAGAGGCAAAATCGCCAACCTTCTCAAATCCCATTTTGTCAAGGTCTTGAAAGCTTTCCTTTTGTGCAGGTATGTGATCCCTCCCCTTCTCCTCTTAATCATGAACATCTTGAGGCCGGGGTGGTATTTCCAGCTAATAATCCTCTTGTGAGCCTCCTTTTTCCTCATCCCTTCCAAGTTTTGGAATAGGGGAGTCAGTTCTTCAGGGTCCTTCTCTTTCACGAACCAATCTTCCTTCTCCATCTCTATCAAGTCATTTTCATCAACCCCTTTTGAAACACATAAGTTAGAGGCCTTTCATGCACCTCATAATATTCTGGATCAGAGCCATAGTCTACTAGCTGTTCATCATCTTCCTCCTCATCTACTAACCCCTTCTCAACAGTCTTCTCAGTATCTCCAGTCTATTTTGCTATTCTCTCCTATCAAGTAAAATCATCAAGGTTCATACCAGTATCAACAAACCCAACCTCAATCACCTCCTCTACATGCTCTACATTCTCACCCTCTGTTCTTCTATCTGATCCTCATGTTTCTTCTGCTCCTGCACCTGATGTGCCCTCTCCTACCCTGGAAGAAGTACCCATATTCAGAAATGGATACTTGGAGGTATCAGTCAAATCGTCTAACTCATGTTGAGTCAGCTGATTGGGCAGGCCGGCTGTAGCTTTTAACTAGTTCACCTCCTCAAGCATTCTTTTGATTAGTTTGTTTTGATCAATCAACACCTTAGTCATACCGTCCATCATTTCATCCTTCTTCTTATCCCTAATCTCCTGATTAATAAGCTTTGTCTTGATCATACTCAATTTATTGGAGAGAGACGTGTTGAGATTCTTGATTACATCCTCATCGAATCCTGTCCTTCCTTCAGTTTGTGAGGGCTCAGTAAAGGTTTGATGTCTTTGTTCCGTCCTCCTCTCAGATTCTCTAACATCGGCTTTCTTCTTAGCCCTCTTCTCTTTCTCAGCCCTTGCCTCAGACGCCATCTCATGAACCTCCTCTTCAAAAACACAATCCTTTTCGTTGGCATAACTCTTCCTCTTCTTCACATCTTCAGTCGTTTCTGTCTCGTCTCTTCAGCACGTTGTCCTCAGACTCTATCACCATCCTAATATATGCCCAATGATCTGGCGAGTACATGTTCTCCCACAGATGGGTGATCTTCCCACTAAAGTCAGGCCTGATTGCACAACAATCAGCAAAAATGTGAGTGTTCATCGACACTAATCTCTTTACCTCTCCATGTCTTGGAACGTTAGGAATGATGTCATCTATGATCATCTGAAGAAATCGAGGATATTGCAGCCATTTGTCCTTATTCAGGGCCATCACATTCTCAGCCACGCACTCAGATATCAACCTGGCTATGTTGGCCTTCTCTCCCCTACATCATATCACCATTGCGTTAGCCCAATCCAGGTTCAGCCCGTCTGATCCACCTTTACGGTGATCTAAGCACATAATGAAAACATGGGCTATATATCTCCACTCCTTAGAGAGAAAGGATTTTTTGATTTCCTTTCTCGTCCCAAAAGGTGGACCCTCATATCCCATCAAGCGAAAGGCATCAAATACTTCCTAGTCAGACAAATCAAACTCCTCTCTAGAATCCTCATCTAGCCTCAATACTCTGCATATGACCTTATGAGTAATAACCAGCTCATTCTCAAAAACTCTAGTTATAATCCTTTGTGAGTCTCCCTTTGTATCATACTCAGCTGTACGCCGGAAGTCTCGGATGTGCAAATCGTATTTGGTGGTGCAGTGTGAGATAGCGTAAGCAATCGGGGATCTCTGCAACTACCGTATACAGTCTCTAAATCCGATAGCTTTCGGGTGTGTATCATCTAAGATGGCCGTGATGTTGTTCCTCTCATCAAACTTGAGATTAGCCATTTAAACTGAAAACCAGGTAGAACAAGTTAGCACGATATATAAAAAACAAGATTAAGAAAAGATAATAATAAATAATAATAATAAAATATAATTAAAATTAATCAAGAGGATAGTTTCGCTAGCCAAAACTGTAGTTTCGCAGAAACTATTTTAGTTTTGGCAAGTGAAAAAGACAATTTCGGCAATAGAAACTATCAGTTTCGGCTGTACAATGTGGTAGTTTCAGCAAGACAATGTTGTAGTTTCGACCGGCCAAAACTATAGTTTCACCTCAGTGAAACTGAGTTTTGTTTTGCGAAACTGTTAAGTTCACTCGGACAGCATAACTGCACAGTTTCGCAGAATAATCAAGAACTTTCGTTCAGTTTCACTGGACAATAGGTAGTTTTGCAGTATGAACAACGACACAACCCAACAGTCTCAATCAAAATAAACCCCATTGGATGACTAAAACCTAAAAATAACTATGGTCCTGAGTTCGAAACTCACTTACGAAGACAAAAGAGTGCAAACCTAATCCAAAACAACACAAATAAGCAGATTCGCTAAGAAGACCACTGAAAACACCTAAAACCCTTATTTCTCGAAACTGCGAAAATGAGAACGCAGTTTCGGAGAAGAACCTAAATAGTAGGTAGTTTCGCAGAGGAATCAATACTTTCGCAGTGTAAGTTTCGGAACAATTATATACTTTCGCTGCAGCGAAACTATAGTTTCGCTCAGCAAAAGAATGGTTGAGAGAACCAGGGCGAAAGTGTCAGCGAAGCTGCAGTCTCACCAGGCGAAACTACAGTTTCACTTTGCGTAACTACCTGCAAAAATATAATTTCGCAGAAAACACTAAAAAAATTGATTTTCGTTTAAAATAAAGAACTAAAAGAAAAAATAAAGTAAAATAAAGAAGATTTAAGATAAAATAAACATAACAAGAAAAGAAAAAACAAAAGAAAAAGGCCCCCACACAATCACACTAAACATTCTTTCGTTTTTTAACAAAAACAAAGAAAAGAGCTTTAGAGAAGAACGAGAAGCTGAAGGAATCTCCTGGAGAGTCATAGTTTGATGAGATTACAGATAGACTTGTCCTTTTTAAGCCCATGCTTTCTTCTTTTCGACAAGAGAACCGTAGTTGTTATTATCATGTTGCCGGTTAATTTAAAAAGACATTGAATGACTCAGTCACCACAGACATTTGGCAAAGAAACTTATCCTGTCCTCATGATATTTTTGAACGAATGACATCGACTGGTTGATTAATTCTTTTTACATACAACAAAGATCCTTTTTCAGAAGAAGCAAGATTCTTATAGACGACAATTGATGAGAGCTACAAGGTCAGTACTCACGTACAGCAGAGGAGATCATCATGTTTCACTGACGAGCACTCCAGGTCAGTACTAACGTACAGCAGAGGAGTTCTACATATTGTGTCGATGAGAGCTCCATGTTAGTACTATCGTACAGCAGAGGAGATCATCACTTTGTGCCGATGAGTGCTCCAGGTCAGTACTTCCATACAGCAGAGGAGATCATCACTCCATGTCAGTACTACCATACAAAGAAGTTTCTTAGATACAAAGATGGATAAGCGTAGAGCTTTTGAGAACAGATGGGCAGTTTAGAAACACGGATACACATGATAAGAACAATACAACCTAGAGATGCTCCGTTCTCAACCCATTTTGAACAAGGACCTGAGACTTTATGAAGGCTAAACATGTCAAGGGGATTATCCGAGCAATCATGTTTCTTATTCATTTAGTAAATCTACAGGTATACTGTCTACTTTATTTTCAGGGTGAGCCTCTCAAGAATGGCTAAGAGCGATGGAGCAACTCGAAAGAAAAAAAAGAAAAGAAGAAAATAACGAAAAAGATATAAACAATATGTACATAGATTTTTTTTAAGAAAAACGAATTTAAAAAGATATTAATCCCAGCATTGATATCAATTCATAGAAACGAGGTTTATCAAAAGTTTTTGTGAAAAGATCGACTTTTTGATTTTTTGAATCAATGGGAATAATATTAATGAAACCCTTTTCCTGAGCATCACGTATTGCATGAATCCATGTCTTGATGTTCTTGGTCCGGGAATGATGAATAGGGTTCTTTGCGATGCCGATGGCTGATTCGTTGTCACAAAACAACGGTGTATGGAGAAAGTTGATCCCATAATAAATCATCTGGTGCTGAATCCAGAGCACTTGAGAAAAGCAACCGGAGGCAGCAATGTATTCTGCTTCTCTTGTAGAGAGAGAGATTGTGATCTGTTTCTTGCTTTGCCATGATACCAGACAATTACCCAAGTATTGGCAGCCTCTAGTAACCGACTTTCTGTTTAACCTGCATCCGTTAGAATCACAATCAGAATAGGCATGTAAGTCAAAATTCCCACCATAAGGATACCAAAGTCCTAAACGAGAAGAGCCTTTAAGATAACGAAAGATTCGTTTGACAACCTTTTCATGAGACTCTTTCGGAGCAGACTGATATCGAGCATAATATCCTACAGTAAATGTGATGTTAGGACGACTTGCTGTAACATACATAAGCGAACCAATCATGGATTTGTAAAGATGAGGATTAATCGGTTTCCCATTCTCATCCGGAGCGAGGCATGTTTGAGCAGTAAAAGGAGTCACCTTAGAAGAAGCGTCATCCATCTTGAATTTCTTCAACATTTCTTTAATATACCTTTTTTGATGAATGAGAATTCGTTCTGGCTTTTGTTCAACTTACAACCCAAGGAAAAAGCACATCTCTCCCATCATGCTTATTTCAAATCGACTACGCATGACTTCCTCAAACTCCTGACATAACTTTGGATTGGTAGAGCCAAAAATAATGTCATCAACGTATACTTGCACGATCAACATCATACTACTTCCATATTAAACAAAGTCATATCGATGGTGCCAAGAGAAAAACCATTGCTTGACAGATACCATGTTAATGTCTCATACCAGATTCGAGGGGCCTGATGAAGACCGTAAAGAGATTTATCAAGCTTGTAGACTTTGTCTAGAAAATCTGGATCCTCAAAACTAGGTGGCTGACATACATATATCTCTTCATCAATGTCTCCATAAAGAAATACACATTTGACATCCATCTGATAGACTTTGAATTTCTTGCGGGCTGTATGCGCCAAAAAGATTCTGATGGTTTCAAGACGGGCGACAGGCGCAAAGACTTCGGTGTAGTCAATCCCTTCTTCTTAAGCGAAACCTTGGACCACCAGTCTGGACTTGTTTCTTACCATAATACCACGGTCATTGGGTTTGTTTTTAAACACCCATTTCGTGCCAATTGGGCATTTGTTTGGTGGAAGATCGACTAGAGTCCACACCTTGAGTTTTCGAAACCGTTGCAGCTCTAATTGCATCGATTCAACCCAGCAAGGGTCCTGAAGAGCTGTATGAATATTTTTAGGGATAATTTGTGATATAAAACTAGAGAATAGACAAACATTAATCAATCAAGATTGACTCCGTGTCTGAACTCCATCGGTGATGGATCCTATGATGTTATCATGTGGATGATCTTTTAGGTTTTTGAAATCGATAGCCATGGGTAGGGTATTTGTGGAAGGTTGTCTAAGGATTGTTGGTGGGTACTTAAAGGTGAAGTGGATAAAGGTGATGATAAGGTAGAATGAATTGGAGAGATGGGAGATGTTGGCTGAGATGTGGTACATGTAGGGGATAAGGGAAGGGATGCTGAAACAGGTGGAGGTGGATGGTCAAATGATGATGAAGAAGATGCGACATCAACTAAGGTAACATCATTTGAAGATGTGGTAGGAGGGGCTTGAGGTTCGACAGATAATGGAGATGGATGAAAGACATTTGTTTGAACATGAGAGACAGACGCATCATCTAAAACTGGAAGATTAAACGAGTTAAACACCATATCGGAGTCAAAGAACCATGCGGGTTCAGATCAAATATCGGAGGACTCTGAACAATACGTGTTCTCTTGTTATATACCCGATAAGCCTTTTGAGAAGAAGAATAGCCAACAAAGTAACATTCATCAGACACGGCAACAAATTTCGTCTTCTGAGTATGTGTATTCAATAAAGTGCACGAGCAACCGAATGGTCGAAAGAAATCAATTCAAGGCTTTCTATCATGAAATAGTTCATAAAGAGTCTTCATTTTGTCCTTGCCTATCAATACCCTGTTTAGAACATATGACGCACAATTTACCGCCTCAGCCCAAAAGATGATAGGTAAGGAGGATTCAATCAACATTGTACGAGTAGCTTCAATGAGGATGTGATTCTTTCGTTCAACCACACCATTCTGTTGAGGGGTCCTTGTAGCACTGTATTATCTTAAAATTCCCTTAGAGGCACAAAATGAATCAAAGATCTGATTTCTGCATTCAGTACCGTTGTCACTTCGGATCGCCAGAACCTTCCTCTTACTGATCGTTTCAATCGAAAGGATTAACTTCTGTAGCTCCTCAGCAGTCTCTCCTTTGTGAGCAAGAAATCTCACCCAGGAGTACCTTGTAAAATCGTCTGTAACCACAAGACAGAAAGATTTCTTAGCAATTGATTTAACACTAATTGGGCCAAACAAATCAGTATGTAACAACGCGAGGGGATTGGATATGTTATTTTCAATTTTTGGTTTATGTGGTTTGTTATGTTGTTTTCCCTTGGCGCATGCCATGCATTTTTCAACCACCGAAAAGTCTTTTAAAGGTAATCCCCTAACAATATTGTTTTTAACTAATTTGTTTATATTTTTAAAAATAATGTGGCCCAATCTGCGATGCCATAAGAAAGACTCAGAGGTGGAAGCTTTGGACAAAAGATAGGTGGCGGTAAATGTTGAATCTTTTGAACTCATATCAAGAAGATATGTATCATGCTTTCTTGGAGCCCGCATTAGTACCATATTATCTGGAATATCATTCTCAGATTTCAAAAAGAGACATTCATTGGACTTGAATAAAACCAGAATGCTTTTATCACAAATCTAAGAGACACTCAACAGATTGAATGCAAGCTCACGTACGTAGTTGACTTTCTCTAAAGTAAGAGAGCCGATGGAAACTTCTCCTTGACCGATCATTTTCCCTCCTTTCTTGTCTCCAGCGAATGCGATGTAACCTCCATTTATTATTCGATAATTGGTTAGAAGATCTTTAAGTCCCGTCATATGTCTAGAGCATCCACTATCAACATGCCACACACTATTTACAACTTTAGTGGATGTCTCCTGCAATAATTTCAAACTGAAAGTTAACCAGGTGAAATAGGAACCCAAGTTTGAACAACTTTGGGTTTAGGAATAACATATTTCTGACAAAAGAAGTTATTAACTAATTTAGTTAACCTATTACTAAAGGAATTTCTATTAACATGTCCATGATGAAGCCGAGGACAGTGCCTAACTACATTATCATGTTTACCATATCGAAAACAATGAGGTTTTAATCTAGTTCTTTTATGTTATAAGGGTGGGATTTTATCATAGCATATTTCCTTATCACATTCAGACAGTCTAGAATCAACATCACTGTATGTCTCATGCATGTCTATACATCTACTTTTATTCGAAAAAGAATGATTATTTTAGAGGAAGATGAGATGTTATCTAAAATACATGTGGTACTTGTAGCACTTGTACTTGCTTCTGATGAGGATATAACCCTTTCATTTGACACAGAAATTTTAGCTGGAGTAAAAGATGGAATAGGGTGAGAAAAGAATTTTTCAAAACAATTAATTTTAATTTTCTCATCACTCTTCATAGTGATAGCAGTCATAAGATTAACATAATCAAAAGATGTAGCAACATCACAATCCATAGAATTTAAAGATGAAACAAAAACATCAATAGAACATGAAGAAATAGAGTCTTTTACAGAATCACTAGAGACAAAAATAGATTTTAAACTAGGTCTATGATTAGAACGCAGAGATTCAGGTGTACTAAGGCTAGAGCATCCAAGCCCGCTAGTCGGTCCATAATCGTAGTCCTCACGAACATGCTTAGGGTTCACACCTTCTAAACCTGCAGACATACTGTTAGTAACTATTTGGATCAAATCATTAGAAGGATGAGGAACAGGCATAGGTGAATAACAGTAAGTACTAGGAGGAGGATAAACCTTAGCATTTTCATATCCCAAACCTGTTTTAATCCTAGCTCCCCGTTGAGATTTACATAAATCGTCATGTTTCATTCCCGATATTGTCCATTTATCAAGCTTTGACTAAAGCTTTCTTGTTTCAAACTTAGTAAGAGCAACCCTTTTAGTAAAATTATTAACCTTAATATTTCTCTCCAAAACCATTCTTTTTAAGTGATCATTCTCTTTTAAAGCCTCGTTTAATTTAACAAAATATTTAGACTCGTTTATTTTAAGCTCCTCGTTAGTTCGTTTCAAATCCTTTTCATTATCAATCAGTAAACAATTAGCTTTATAGACCCTAAATAACCTGATTTTGCAAGCTGATGAACACATATCTTGAATTACCTCATAGGGAAGTCCCATCATCACTTTTTCAGTTACAATAGCTTTCTCGCATTGACACACCGGAGTACTCAACTTGTTTTCCTCGGCAGTGGTAGCAGCATCTTCTTTTTCCTTTTCTAAGTCAGTGATTTGACTTCCTTCCTTCTTGATCTCTTCCATATCACCTTCTTTCACCTTGTCATCCTCCTTCATCTCCTCAGACACTTCAACTTCATCCTTAAATTCCTTAAATGGATCAAAGTCATCTCATAATTCACCTTCATCACTTCTTTCATAATCACAGCTACTAGTGCTTGATTAACCTCTTCTCTCGTCTCTTCAACTTTAGCACTCCAATCAAAGTTAGAAATCAATGCGGTCTCTTTCTTCTGACTTGCTTCCTCTTTACCACCACTTAAAACTAATCTAAGAACTCCTGAATTACCAGGATCAGTGACAATTGGCCGTGGACATTCGCGTTTGAAGTGACCCAACTGTTTTTTAATTGAAACTTCTCAGTTTAGACTTATCAAAACCCATTTTGGAGTTAGAGCTTTGACCTCCAAAATTCTTTCTGCTAGTGCGCTCCATAAATCTTTGGGCTCTAAGTGTCAACAATGCCATTTTCCATTGAATGTCAGTCTCTTCAAGATCATCAGGGTCCACCTAATATATATCTTCCATCGTCATCCCTTTTCCTTTCAAATCCCCATCTACAAGAGCTTCATAACTCTAAACGAACATACCAAAAAGAGCCATCGTTTCAGATGGAATAGAAGTTTCAACAGTTGCTTTAAAGTTCGCCTGATCTCTCCCAGTACTACCATAACCTCCAGAATAGTCACCGGTGTTTACTCCGCCTTAACGAGATACCTGTATTGGAGAGTTTGCAGCGGAAGACAGTAATGCAGCATTCTGAGTATAATCGGATGTAGGCATCATAGTTTGATTAAATTCCCGTCTCTTCAGATCTAAATCAAATGATTTTAGTTTGTTGATTACATCCATAAGCTTGTAATCAGCAAAGTTTCTCTCTTGCTTCAACATTCTCACTTGTAAGCTCTATTAGGGTGGTAGAGAGTCTAGGAGCTTATTCACCTGCTCGTGATTACCCAACTGATCATCATACTTCTTTAAAGTACTTGATACTGACAAAAAACGATTGGTGATGTCGGTGAGGTCTTCATTTTTATGTCCTACAAATGATTTGAACTCCTTCTAAGCTTGAACTTTCTTGTCCTTCTTAAGATCTTCATTTCCATTATAGAATTCACACAATGCATCATATAAAGATTTTGCATCCTTGTGTTCAGCAAATCGATTATAGATATCAGGTTCCAAATAAAGAGTTAATGCTCCAAAAGCTTTCTAGTCTCGATCAATCAGCTTCTGATCCCCCTCGGTGAATGTAGTAAGATCCATGTTTAGAGATACGGTACCAACAACAGTAACTGTTGGCTTGTGCCAACCGGTGATAATAGATTCCCATTGGTTGTGATCGGTGTAGAAGAAAAAGGCTTTGAGACATCTCTTCCAGTCTTCAAAGTTGTCACCGTTTATGAGTCTTGGTGGTCTATTAGGAGCAACACTCTCTAAATCAGCAACAGTGAAGAAGTCATCCTTGACATGCTAGTTTCGTAGAAGAGAAAGGTACTTTCGCAGGAAATGTGTAATTTCGCTAAGCTAGTTTCGCAGAAACTAGTTTCGTAGAGGAAATGGTAATTTCGCTAGCAATTTCGGCAGCAATTTCGCTAGCCGGAAGCTTGAAAATGCTTAGTTTCGCTGAGAGTTTCGCAGGAAACAAGCTTGAACTTTCGTTCAGTGGTACTTTCAACAGCAATTTCGCTTGAAATGAGACACAAGCATTGTTGAACTTTCATTCAATGTTTCTACTTTTGCAGAAAGGCTAAAAACAACTATAGAGTGTATAACACCTGTAGTTTTGCTGGGAGAATGTCACAGTTTCACAGAAAGGACTCTAGTTTCGTTGGCAGAATCTGAAAACCCTTTAAACCCCGAAAACAACCTGAAATCACCCAAATCTCAATGAATTTGAGATCTGATGATTCAAAGATTTTTCCCAACCAAAAGCAAGCAAAATTCAATAAACTTCCATATCAAATACACTCAAATTTGATCTAGAATTGAAGAAATAGTGGTATTGAACAAAAACAACCAATAACCTTAAACAATCAAGAGCACTAAGGCTATGATACCATTTTCTTGGTCCATATGATCGATTATCAGTACAAATGAAGGTTTGAATCGTTCAATACCAGAAATAACAACACACACAATGATTTAGATGAACAATA
>BJCO01465798.1:0-10714 GCA_018326465.1 Flaveria floridana
TTTTGTAAAAAGATGTCAGCTGTTGACATCTTCAGTAGTTTTATGTTCTATCAGTAGTTTGTTAATAATCGGTTGATGTCAATGTCAAGTGACATCATCACCCATCCTTTTGTCGGCTATAAAAGGATGGTGAGCCATATTGTATTAGGCACCGAAACGTGTAAAGTTATAGAAAACATCTTTTCGCAGATCTTTTCTCTCTATATATATTTGTACTTTTACATGCAAAATCTTTTGTGTTCTTGCTGTAATCGCTAATTATTGTGCTAAATCCGCTGCAAAAACAATCTAATTGATCAAACAAAGAGGCTGAGATCCTGTCACTGTATCTCGAGGTGTTCTGTCTAGGAAAGGTATTCATATAAATCCAAATCAACCGATGGATCCGTTTACCTTACCTGGGAACGCTTGGGGTGAGTGTCCGCTTATAGGTACGCATGTATTCATTAAGGTTGTAGTTGAACTAATACTTTGATAAGTCAACGTAATGTCTTGGTTTGTAAACCAAACGTTACACTTGAAACATCTTGTTATTTTGAATCACTTCATCATTGATTTTGTCCCCCTGAAACTTAAAACTCATTATCCCATTTCTCTTAATGACCCTTAAAAATCTTTCTAAACGTCTTCCCCTCAAAACCGCAGTTATCCTAAAAACCTATTACAATGATGCTCTCATTCTAAATTGAATCTTTAATCTTAACAAACACGATTCTCGTATCAACGTTACACTAATAAAACTTTGAAACCTTAATGACATAAGTAAACAAGAATCGATCATCTAGAAACCTCGTTAAAATTATTTGCTTGAGAAATTCTTATAAACTCCTATCCCATCCAAAAGCATCTTGAATTATTTCTCATGATCGTTAAGCCGAGTCTCGTATCGATCAAATGTTTGGTGCTTCACCCATGACAAAACCTTCCTAACTGTTTAAAATACAAATGTTTATCAACTAAAAATTCTAAATTAATGACTTTACACACTTTGTTTACAATCATTAACTATTGCTAGCCTGGCGACGTCTTAGAACTTTGGGCCTGACAAGCCTACTTGGTGCTAAAGCCGATGTATTGTCGGCTCCTGATGACGTATGACTTGTTCATCATGGGAACCAAGTATACTTAGCCAATCATATAAACTTGTAATTACATCAAGGTTTGATTATAGCTATATGTGTTCTATAAACTTGCTTAGCTCATAACCTATGACATAAATTGCTACTTGTAACCTTTGATATATTATGTATATGAAACCTTTGGAAACTTACCAACTTTATAGTTGACCCTTTATTTTTAACATATTTCAGGTTTGCTTCTTGAGGAATTCTTCTTGCTCATATAGGACTTGGACTTAGTCAATTAAATATCTTATATTGTTGTTTAAATCTTTGTTGCATAGTAATGACTTGATTGTCTAATGTTATTCAATGAAAAATGGCATTTAATATTATTTCAACTTATTCAACTCCATGAGCTATGAATAATCGTTTCACATTCATCCGCCCCGATGATTCCGCCGTCAGTCGGGGTGTGACATTTTTGTTCAATATCACTATTTCATCAATTCTGGATCAAATTTGAGTGTATTTGACATGGAATTTAATTGAATTTTGCTTGTTTCTGGTTGGGAAAGATCTGTAAATCATCAGATCTCAAATCCATTAAGATTTGGGTGATTTCAGATTGTTTTCGGAGTTAAAAAAGGTTTTCAGATTCATCCAGCGAAATTACTGATCATTCAACAAAACTATCACCTTTACTCAGTGAAACTACAAGTGTTTTGCTCTTCGGAGTTGTTTTTTGCATTTCTGCGAAAGTAGAAATCCTGAACGAAAGTTCAACAGTGCTTGTGTCCACTTTCAAGCGAAATTGATGTCGAAAGTACCCCTGAATGAAAGTTCAAGCTTGTTTCGTGCGAATCTGTCGGCCAAACTAAGCAATTTTAAGCTTCCGGCTAGCGAAATTACTGCTGAAATTGCTTGCAAAATTACCTTCTGGGCTGCGAAACTAGTTTCTGTGAAACTAGCTCTGCAAAACTACTCATTTCCTACGAAATTACCTTTCTTTTATGCGAAACTAGCATGTCAAAGATGACTTCTCTCACTCTTGCAGATTTAGAATGTGTTGCTCCCAACAGACCTCCAAGACTCGTAAATGGTGTCAACTTTAAAGATTGGAAAAGATGTCTCAAAGCCTTTTTCTTCTACACCGGCCACAACCAATGGGAATCTATCATCACTGGCCCGCACAAGACAATAGTTATTGTTGGTGGTACAGTGTCTCAAAACATGGACCCAGCCATATTTAACGAGAAGGATCAGAAGCTGATTGATCAAGACCAAAAAGCTTTTGGAGCATTAACCCTATGTCTTTCACCTGACATCTATAATCGATTCATAGAACATAAGGATGCAAAGTCTTTGTATGATGCACTTTGTGAATTCTATGATGGAAATGAAGATCTGAAGAAGGACAAGAAAGCCTAAGTTCAGAAGGAGTTTAATTCATTTGTCGGACATAAGAATGAAGACCTTACTGATATCACCAATCGATTTTTGTCAGTATCAAATACTCTAAAGAATTATGATGATCAGTTGGGTAATCACAAGCAGGTGAATAAGCTTCTAGACTCTCTACCACCACAATGGAGCTTACAAGTGAGAATGTTGAAGCAGGAGAGAAACTTTGCTGATTACAAGCTTATGGATGTAATCAACAAACTGAAATCCTTTGATTTAGATCTGAAGAGACGGGAATTTAATCAGACCATGATGCCTACATCCAGTTATACTCAGAATGCTGCATTATTGTCTTCCGCTGCAAGCTCTCCAATGCAGGCATCTCGTCAAAGCGTAGTGAATACTGGTGACTATTCTGGAGGTTATGGTAGTGCTAGGAGAGATCAAGCTAACTTGAAAGCAAATGTTGAAACTTTTGCTCCATGTGAGACAATGGCTCTTTTTAGTATGTTTGTTCAGAGTTATGAAGCTCTAGTAGCAGGGGAGTTGAAAGGTAAAGAGATTAGTATCAATAAACACCCGCATTTTTGCAGATTGTTGTGCAATTAGGCAAGACTTCAGCGGGAAGATCACCCATCTATAGGAAAACATGTACCCTCCAGAACGTTAGGATTATATCAGGAGGGCGATTGAGTCTGAGGATAAACAGGCTTAGGAGACGAGGCTCAACTAGTATGATGATATCAAGAAGAGGAAGAGATATATGAAGGAGAAGGATTATGTATTTGAAGAGGAAGTTCATGAGATGGATTCTGAGGCCAGAGCTGAGAAGGAAAAGAGATATAAGAGGAAAGCTGAAGAGGGAGAAAAATAGAGGAGGACTAAACATCGACATCAAACCTTTACTGATCCACCAAGGACGGAAGGAAGGGGAGGATTAGATGAGGATGTGATAAGAAATCTTAACACCTCTCTGGTAAATGAGTTGAGCATGATTAAGACAAAACTCACCAATCAAGAGATAAGGGAAAAGCAGAAGGATGAGTTGATAGATGGTATGACTAAGATGTTGATAGATCTGAACAAACTGATCAAGAGATTGCTTGAGGAGGTAAATGAGCTGAAGGCTGCAGCTAGCCTCCCTAATTAGCTAACTCAACATAAGTTAGATGATTTAACTGATACTTCCAAGTACCCGCTTTTACACGTGGGTACATCATCCAGGGGAGGAGAGGGCATATCTAGTGCAGCAGCTGAGAAGGGCACATCTAGTGCAGCAGCTGAGAAGGGTACATCTGGTGCAGCAGTTGAGGAAGCAGGAGGGTCTGGGATAAGAAAGAAGTCTGTAAATGTGGAGAATGTTAAAGAGGTGGTTGAAGAGGTGGTTGAAGCTAGATTTATGGATTTAAGACTGAACATGGAGGATCTAGGAGGAGAAGAAGTATTCCAAGAGTAGTCTGTAGGTGCTGAGAAGTCTGTTGAGAAAAGATTGATTGATGAGAAGGAGGAGGATGACGAGCAGTTGGTAGACTATGATTCTGAGCCTGAATACTATAAAGTGGATGAGAGACCATTGACTTATGTGTTCAAAAAAGGTGAGGATGAAAATGATGTGATTGAGATGGACAAAGAGGACTGGTTTGTTGGAGAAAAAGAGCCTGAGGGGCTGACTCCCCTATTCCAAAGCATGGAAGGGTTGAGCAAAAAGGAGGCTGATAAGAGGATTGTTAGCTGGAAGTATAACCCCAGCCTCAAAATGTATATGATAAAGAGGAGAGGGGGAGGAATTACTTACCTGCATAAGAGGAGGGCTTTCAAGACCTTACCGAAGTGGGATCTGAGAAGGTTGGCAGTTCTGCCACTACTTGATGCTGATCTGAGTGAAATGGCCAAGTTGCTGGAGAAGGAGATAAAAATGGGCTAAATGATAATTTTGAATCATTTGGATTCATGAGAGCTGAAAGGAGAAGGTCAAAGAAAGACAAAGACTGGGAGACGGGCAAAGGGAGGATTGTGCTGAGGGTGAAACCCCTGAAAACAGCGAATAGGGTTAGGTTGTCTGATCCCTCCCCCCAACGACTACAAGGTTTTGAGAAGTGGTTTTATGATAACAATACGGGGGAGGCTGTGATTAGGGTGAATGATGGAATAGAGTATAGAGTGTTTGATCCAATGGAGCAGTTTGGGTTTTATGATAAAGACCTGCTAGTTCTTTACGAAAACCATATTATAGCAGGAGCAGTAGAGGAGACTAGGAAAGAAGCAAGTTTGTTTATGGTGGTTGCAAACAAGGTGAGAGATGTGAGAGCGGAAGTGAGGAATTTAGCTAAGAAGGTGAAAGCTGAAGATGATTTGAATATGGAAATTCGGGACTTAACAAAACAATTCGAGCAAGCTAGTGCTCGTTTTGAGGGAGCTAATGAAGTAGGAGGTGACCAGAGTAAATCAATTGCTGAAGCTCACAAGGAGGACACTGCAGGATCTGATAAAGATACATGAGATGCAGGAGCAGGAGAGACTGGAGCTGAGAAGACAAATCAAGACAAGGGAAGGCGGTGAGACCCAACCTAAGGAGAGTATTGAAGATCAAGTATAGGTTGGACTCACCTTAGATTAGTTTATGTTTATATTACTTTGTAATAGGTTTAATGTTAGTTTATTTTTTTATGTTGATTTGTTTAGTTTATGTAATTTTGTAGTCCAGCGAAACTATGAGCGAAACTGTAGTTTCGCTCATAGTCAACTGTTTGGTTCACCCAGCGAAACTGTTGTTTCTGTCAGGCGAAACTATAGTTGCGGCAGCACAGTTTCGTAGTCAGCGAAACTGTCTGCCAAACTAAGACTGTTATAAATAGAATTGATCTTGCTCATTGTTGGGCATCCTTGCAAAAACCTTAATTGTGTATTTGTGTTGCAAGAAGCATTTTCAAGATGTCATTCACTGAAATATATTGAGTTTTTCTACTTTTGATTGTATTGGTGCTTTATTGCTTATAGTAGAATACTTTTATCTTGTTCTTATTCATCTTTATTTTTGTGTTTGTTATTGTTTATGATATTGAACGATTCAAACCTTCATTTGTACTGAAAATCGATCATATGGACCAACATAGGGTATGAATCCCTAAATATTATGAAATTGATAAAAGATATATATCATAAAGAGTATGTCATTTGGTGTTTTAAATCGATGCATGGTTTAAATGGCTATCAAATTCGCAACTTGACGTTCGGGTGATATGTGACTTAGCTAATAAGATAGCAAGCACATTATTCTAGAATAACATATTTATTTTGATAATACAAGATTAATCTCAAGTTATTAATGATTATTTAAATAAGTGGTGAAAATCATATGTTTATTCACAAATTTCTTGTGTTGAGATGAGTGATGAACGTTCAATTAATAACAAAGCTAATAATTATGAGACAGAAAGTTCATGTTTGTGTTTGGGATCATTACTTACATATGGAAATAGTAATTCACATCAAGTCTATGTGTTGTTGTACTCCTCCCTGTTAACAATTAGTTTTTAGTCGGGAACCACATATACCATCTAAGGTTATTATGTTGGTGTAATATATTAGAGAATTGGAGCAAGAAGTGAAGATGATGGTGTAGATTATATTGGGGGTTGAAACTTTACTTGAAAAAAATTAGTCGTGAATTTGGGTTTAAGCAATAAAGAAGACCCATAATATTGTTAATCTTTAAAAGTTAATTTTAACAAACGATTATCAAACATGTTTGATGTTTATTTAATAAAATATGATGAAACATCAAGCACTCATAAGTTAATGAGAAATGCGGCACAAGCCGAAAGTTCAAGAGATCCAGTGTTTGCATAATCATATAAGAGACGAATGTAACTATAAACGTCAATGGGGTAAAACTCCAAGTAGCGAACCTGGGGGGTTATGATTGGATGAACTTTTTATCAACTATGACTTCATAAGATTTTAAAACTTTTGACTAGGTGGCTTGGTGGAAAGTAAAAAATATTAGTTTTCCATCCTATCCTCCATGGTCTGAGATTTATTAATCATCCAAACTTACACAATAGCTTCAGAATCTACCTGTTCCGTTAGTGACAGAATCATATCAATACATAAAACTTGACTTGCTCCTTAAGCGGTTGAATTGTTAATTTACGTAAATGATTATTTGGATGGCATCAAGAGAATATAAGACAAATGATCACTTGAAAGATAATTGGAATATGAAGTCAAGTTATACGAGGAGGTATAAGACGGTGGATTGATACCCCGAATAATCATAATGAAGCGACATATCATGTTTACCTCAATAGCTTGGTTTCCTGTGGGGGGTGGGAATAAAAACATCAAAATCCATAATGAACGGATGACTCACGACTCGACGATGAAAAACTTAGAAAATTAATTAGTGACAAAAATACTGTGATATTCTTTTTATGTATTTCGTTTCAGTGTTTAAGTGTTAAACAAAAAATAGAATTTTAGTTATTTGTAATGTTTGTATATTTTTAATAAAAAAAACTAACTGGTTTATGAACCGGTCCAAATCGTTCTACACAGAGTCAGTTTATGTATCACTAAAACCGGTCCCAACCCAAACCGTTGTCTTAAAATCCAGTTGGAATCATAAGGTATAAAAACTGGTCAGGTCCCAACCCGAACCAGTTTTGAAAAAAAAATGGTTTGCCAAACGTTGTTAAAGAGTGGCGACTGTTTGTGTAAGAAGCAATAGGAAAGGGGAGAGTTTATTGTTGATGGCGGTGGTCGGTGATGATAAAGCCATAGGGAGATGTAGAGAGTTATTGGGGGAGGGGAAGAGAGAGAGAGAGAGAGAGAGAGAGAGAGAGATTAGTGCGCGCACACACCAGTTAGTTAACTAGAAGATGGAGATGGTGGATATTGTAGGGATTAAAGAAGAAGCATATCAAAGCTAAAGAAAAGTATAAATAGACAGGTAGCTCCAGTGTTTTATAAGTTGTAGGGTATAGGTGGGTTTATTATTTTTATAGATATTATATATAACTTTACAATACTGAAAAGGAGAATAGTGAAGCATCAAGTTCTTTGTTTTACCTATGAAAGTTTATTTTTTATATATTGCTCCTACTAAAGTTTTTTTAGTCATAATTTTTTTTCAAAAAGGTATTCGCAATCGTCTAACATTGAAGGTCCAATGGCAAAAGCAGGATTCCTAACAAGGTACGTGTGATATGCTGAGACGTAGATCGTTTTTAGGGTCACACGTTATCGGAAGAGCAAGTTCAGACGTGAAACTGCAGAAGCTCGTCATGCAACATGGTTGTTCAACGTCTTCTAAAGCAAAAGGAACATACGGATTCCTTGGTTTATCACAAAATACATATTGAATTTTTCATCGATTGTGGGGGATCAACACCTGAACAATATTAACAGGCTAAAAAAGTGGATTTCATCTGTGTTTATCCGTATATCTCACATATACATGATGTCCGATCCTATGGTAATTGCGGTTTTCGGTCTATAGCTTTAGATTTAGGGTTTTATGAAAAAGATGGCTTTATGTGCGGCAAGAGCTTCTAAAGAACTGGACAAACATGAAGCAGAATACAAAGATTTTTTCGACACTTTGTACCACGGATAATATAATGAGTTAGGTTACATCATTAATTGGCTGGAAATAGAATCTGCACTCAAACAACATTGAATGATAATGTCACATGTGGGAATCGTGATTGCTCAAAGGTTTGGTGTCATTGTTAACTTTTTAAGCAATAAACGCTACCAAAATTTTTACCCATATAGGCTTATTCGAGAAGTTTGATGCCCTATCACATTGTGTCGTCTGCGCTTGAAACAATAATCATTTGATCCACGTTAAGTTAAACGTAGATTATCTTATGCCTACATTGAGTTATTTTAGACTTTTTAACCGAAACGTACCTGCAGCAGAATGAGAAGTCATGTATACGCTTCAAATTTCATATTATAATGCGATAATAGAGACTAACAAACAAACCACAAATTATATCAATTTGTTTTAATGAAATTTTGTAATATGTTTGTATTCGAGTGTTAAGATGACCCACGTATAAATTTATGACCCAAAATGTTGGTTGTTTTAGAAAAAGAAAAAAAATACATACGTCACGTATAAGTCTAAAGATATCCCAAATGTTGGTTGTTTGGAAAAAAAAGCTCATATGTGACGTATTGCATCATAGTGCATATGTTCGATTGATGTGACACCTCATACGTCTAGAAATGTCAGGGTACGATTTTTACCCTTATATGTGTCGTATGGCGCTATAAGACACGTACACGATGGTGGAGGTGTTGATTTAAAATAAGAGTTAATTATGCAAATGGTCCCTGTGGTTTATCGAAAGAAAATAGGTTTGTGTATTAAGGGTTTTTTGTAACAGGTTGGGGTAATATGTTTTCAATTTTGTAACGAAAATGGGTACTAAGACTAACAACCGTTAAGTTTTCTGTTAATTTCAATGAATCGACTAAAATGCCCTTTGAGGGACTACATTTGTAATTTTATATCTCCTTTTAGCTGGGAGACATTTGTGTAATAACCTATAACTTAAAAAACCCAACCCCCACCCACGTCGGTGTTACCCACCATAGCTACCACCCAGCACCATCGTTGTTACCGACCATAGGTACCGCCCCACCACCACCCAATATCAAACACCCAGCTCCCCCTCCCTAAATGTACCTACAAAATCTCTTCAATTCACGTCTCCTGCAACTAATTCACTTCACATCTCATGCACTAATATCCTTGAACAGAAAGGCCCCCAAAAACCCAAATCAAAACCATCAAATCCAATTTCTCTAAAATACCCAAAAACGGAGTCAGAGAACAAAACCCCTCAAAGAACAATGAAGAAGAAGGTGGTATCTTTCCCACATCTGATGACAAACGCTTTATCAAAAAACCCTAGAAGCTAAATTGGGGATTCTTGACTTTTAGGGCCCGTAGATAGAGCTTTGAGCCCAAGGTCAGAACTAGTACCGGTGGTCTGATGGAGACAGAGCAGCAATGGATGGTGCGAGGGGTGATGATGCGATGATGATGGTGAGATGGTGGTGATGACCTGATGATGATGGTGAGATGGTGGTAAGGATGTGATGGTGATGATGGTGGTGTCGTGGTGGTGAAGATGACGATGAAGATGGTGTTGTTGTTTCATGTCACGAGCTAAAGACGATGGTGGTGGTGAGGACGATGTGACGCTATGGTGGTCGGAGGAGGTGGCCGGCGGTGGTTGCATGTGGTGGTTGTCGGCGGTGGTTGCCGGCGGTGGTTGCCGGCGGTGGTGGTGGTGAACTCAATCTGAAGCTAAGGGGTAATTTAATACATATATGTGTATATATAATTATTAAATTACACAAACGGTCCTTTATTTATATTAAGTGACACAAACAATCCCTGTAAATTACATAATAGACCTTGTAAAATGAAAAGACAAAAATACCTCTAGATTTAATAGAAAAGTTAACATCGATTAGTGTTAATATCTTAACTCGTTACAATATGAAAAAACAATACCCCAACTTGTTACGAATAATCTTTAGTACCCAAACCTGTTATTTTCTATAAACCACAGGGACCATTTGCGTAATTAACTCTTAAAATACTGAAGTGTGTCATTAACTGGGCCGTTTGATATTTAAACGAATATATATTGTGGCCACAATGGAGAATATATATATATGAATACATAAATAAATATTCTTCTGGAATTGGATTTTGAAGAAACCAAAACGGGATTTGGCTCAAGTTACATATACAATTAAAACTGGAAATCAAAAGCTATGAATTTTAATAAATAATTAAATAAGATACTCCATGTATTTTCTAGAGTTAATTACGCAAATAGTCCCTGTGATTTATTGAAAATAAGGGGTTTGAGTACTAAGGGTTTTTTTGTAACAGGTAAGGGTATTGTGTTTTTTAATTTGTAACAAGTTGAGGTGTTAGCACTAAAAGACGTTAACTTTTCAATTAAATCTAAGGGCATATGCGTATTTTTTTCTTACAGGGACTGTTTATGTCATTTAATACATAAAAAGAATTGTTTGTGTAATTATATATATAAATGTGTGTATATATAATTGCACAAAACACCCACACACACCTCTTACATTTCAGAACCAATTTCACCATAACTTCCATCGGCTTCCACCACCGGCCACCACCACCCCCCAAGCCCGCACCGCTAACCACCACCCACAGTCCCCACCGCCGGCTCCCACCCCCAGCC
>BJCO01465799.1:0-13996 GCA_018326465.1 Flaveria floridana
TAAGAATAGAGTAGGAATGATCAGAAACGTTCTATGAACTTGGAAGGGACGTTCTGGACGAACTTGGACGACTAGGGTTGTGAATTATCGAAGTGTTTTTTTTTCACGAATTAAGTGGTATTTATAGGTTACAGCTTTCATTCGTACGACTGAGCCAAGCGAATGGCTCAGTCGTGCGACTGAGTCATACGATTGATTCATTCGTACGACTGAGTCAGTCTTATGACTCAATCGTGCGATTGACTCAATCACCTGGTTCAGTCATGCGATTGGCCCATTCGCATGGTCCAGTCGTGCGACTGAATTAGGATACTTAGTTAAACATATTCTGAACCTTTAATTAAACAGAACTATGTCTAACAACTGTAAACCTATATAACATGTTCATATAAGCGTGTAACAATAAATCATACTAATAGATATAACATTCAATAAACAATGAACATTCATAAAAGAGTTATTCATTACATAGATTCAAACATTACATATATGTTACAAAATGAAAGTCTATTACATTTAAGCTCACTAGAACTAGAACTAGGGACATGTGTACTAACAAGGGAGAAGAGGGTTGTTATCACTGCTGAGGTTATTAACAATGTATTACTCTTAGAAGATCGTCCTCGTGCACCGATCAAGATAAACGATGATGGAGTGAAGGATTTCCGGTTCGTATGAGTTACAACCATCGATACCTATCGCTCGAGAAGAAGTACCTTCCACCGTTCTAGAAGTACTTATTCCATGTAGTTATCCATTGCCTAAGTAATCTAAAGGCAGGCATGGATAGTCTGAGTGCTGTATTCGGATCCCTACTGATTTTTTTGATTGATGACTTAGCTTACAACATATCCAGGGCGATATTCTCCGAGAGGCGAAGTATATTATAGCTACGGTGGGGAAGAAGTTTGTGATGTATCCCCAGTTTATACAGATGATAGTGAATACTACTCATTCTGAGTTAGCATTGTCCGATTCATCCACATACATTGTGATGGTGATAAAGAAGGACAAATTCACTTATCTTATGGGAGCTAGAGGGAACGCTTGGGATGGTTCACACTTCGCCAAGATTGGAAGATTTATTGATGACTTCTAAGCTGAGCCACGTACCCAAGAGACTGAGACTGAGACTACATAGATACATAGAGATGTTACATCTTGTACATCCACATCTACTCATGTGGAAGATACAGAAACTGCCGGTCCATCCACGAGCACTGCTCAGGAACGCTCAGATATGGATGAGGTGAACACGTGATTCATTAGTGGTAGTAGTGAGACGGATAGGGACCAAGTCGGGAACGTTCCTTATGTTCTTCAAGAGCATCCCAGAGTGCGTGAAACACTAGCTAAGCACACCGCTGAGGAATGAGACGCCGATTTTGTTCCCGAAGAGACACCAGTTCTTAAGCGTTGAAGGAGTAAAACTATGGCAAGGAGAGTTGGTAAGAGTCCATGTGGTAGGGGTAGAGAATGAAGCGTGATTAGGAAACGTTGGACCCCAATGACCACTGTGTCAACCGAGGACGTTCCAATGCAAGACGTACATATTACTATGAGTGAGGCCATGCTATCAGTGGTTGTCACAGAGTCAACTACTATGACTTCTACTTCTATACCCATTACATCAAATGTATTGAGGACACCTTCGAGTGAGCCTATTCATGATGATCTTTTTGGAGATGCAGATTACCACAACACGACTCCTGAGCCCAGACCTTTATCACCACGAGGGTTACACTAGAGCAGAGAGTAAGTGTTTTGGAGAAGGAGGTTATGGAGAAGACCCAGATTATCAATGATTTATATAGGGGTATGTTAGATAAGGATGAGAGGATTAGAAGTTTAGAGAGCCAACAATAGTTCCTGGTCAGTTATGTACAGATCATGGAATATAATCTAAGGTTGGAGAATCTAGTGGACAATAAGATGTTAGTCCCGATGCTGAGATTGAGCCAGTTATAGTTTTAGATCCTATTATTGAGCCAGTGACAACTCCAGATTATGTTGAGGAGCCTGTTATTGCCACATAGCATGTTGTAGATCTTGTTCATACTGAAAGGACTACAAACATTGCTACTGCTGATCATGAGTCTTTACTAGATGAGCCTATTCAGTCTACTAAGGATCAGCCTGTATCGCTAACTTGAGAGGTGTTTGTAGAGCCTGAGAACATGTTGCCCATACTAGATCAAGTTAGAGATGATGATGATCTAGATCATTTAGAATTTTACTTTGATGATAAAGATGATGATAGTGAGGATGATGGTGAGGATGATGATGATGATGATGGTGATGATGATGGTGATGATGATGGTGGTGATGATGGTGATGATGATGGTGATGATGATGATGATGATGAGGGAGATGATGGTAATGGTGATGATAAGAAGGGGAATGATGATGACCAAGGCGGTGACACTGGTTCTCCTACTAGTACTGCTTGATCATCAGGGTCTGCAGTGTCTCTGGACCAAGTCCTGATGATGCAGCAGACTACACACCTTTGGATCCTGCTACTAAGGCAGCTTATGAGAAAGAATTTTACACTTTCCAGCAAAAATTTATTGTTGAAGGTAGAAGTTGAAGGTAATATTGGCGATGATTGCAAAAGGGAAGGACCGGGAATAGCGGGTGCATTGGTTGCATCAGTGTGCATGCTTAATTCGCATATAGATCTTTCATGATTTATCCTATCACTCTTTATTACTTCTACACACCATTAATGTTTTTTATGTGTTTAATTTGGGGTTATTAAACATTATGACATTAGCTTCCTTTTTTTTCGGGTTCGTTGTTCATTCTCACCCATCGATGGATCAATCTTCGGGTTTTGAATTTGATTACTTATTCATGCTATTATTGACCGGGATGTCCAGATTTGGTATAGGTTCTATATTTTCAGTTTTGCTTCCGAAAATTCTGTTAAAGATCCTTCTTCTACAATTGGTATGTCATTTCATTTTTGTAATTGCATATTGCTTGATGTTATATAAATTATTAGTCATGTTGGTTCCTTTTGATCACTATTTGCCATTGTTACATATGCAGAGTTAGAGGTAGAATATGTCACCATTGGTGGGAAGAAATTGAAGCTTGCTATCCCTGGTAACCATATTCTTTTGTTTTATTACAAGTCATGGTTTTATTTAATTTGTTTATATCTTCTCATTATGTTCTGTTTATGTAAAAGCTATTCAAAATCCATGAGATCTGGCTGGGTTCATAGAATATATTCCTTATATTATATATGACAACTTGAGAATCCTTTTCAAGTATTATCAACAAGACATTGATCGTGTTTTGCTTTAGATGCAGGTTGCAGCAGGTGCTAATCTAGGAATAGTGATGCCCTTTCTCATGAAAATAACAACCAAATGATTAGCTATATATCATCAATGGTGTTCTATGTTTGACAAATGATAAACTAACATAGTCCTCTCACTGCATATTGAAACACATTTGCAAAAGATTTTATAGATGACTAATGTCAATGGTAATCATATACCGCACATTATTCATGCAGATTAAATCATCCCTATTCTTGAAGTAAGTCCCAGTTTGCAAAAGATTCTATAGATGACTAATGTCAATGGTAAAATTATTTGACATGATCATTTTTAACTAATATTTATCTGACTTTTAACACAGGTTTGCAGATATGAAACATAAATGGCCCATCAATAAATTGGCAATAAAGCAAGACTTGAAAATTTTCTATCAAACTACAAACATTGGAAATATTGTATGAAATATTGTTAACTATATAAGGTTTGTTACTATTTTATAACATATACCGTTTTGCTATTAATGTATTTTATTTTGTATTATTAGAGGTTAATTATTAATTTACATTTAGTGTGAAAATTAGTAAGTTTATAGAAAATATATTTTTTAAAACTGCCAAAAAGATGATACGCATTTATGACACACAAATGGGTGTTATCTTCTTTTTTGCAAGACCTTCCTTGACACGCAACCGTGTCATAAATGCGCGCTATAAACAGATGACACACAAATGCACGTCATCTTCATTTATGACAGGGCCTTTATTGACGCGCTTTAGCGTGTCATCTTACCCCTTTTATGACACACATTACGTGTTATTAAAGGTATATTTTCTAGTAGTACTTCTATTAGAGTTTAGGACTATCGTGATATCCACCACAAAGGTATAACTAGGTAAGTAGTATACGTAACAGAACATAAGTCATTCATATATGCTTGTGAAATATACAATGGAGACATTTTAATATTGTATACTCTTAAGTAACCAACAAATGTAACTAGACTTTGCTGATCGAAAGTTTCCATTTTCAACTGCATATATTCTTTCAATAGCCTACTTATTAAATGAAATTATAACTTTTGATGCTTTTGGACACTTTCGATGCACATCATGAGTTCTATAGCCAATTCTGTAGCAAACTTTCTATTACATACTTTCTATAGCAAACTTTCTATAACAATCTTTCTATTGAAGACTTGGTATATCATACTTTCTATATCATACTTGCTGTTACAAACTTTTATAGCAAACATTCTATACCTACTTGAAATGGCATACTTTATATATTAGTCTTTCTATAACAGATTTTGGACAACATATTTTCTATGTCATACTTTTAGTATCATACTTGCTACAACAATAATAACCTTTCTACAGTAAACTTCCCATAGCAAATTTTCTATTCCATAGTTATATAGTGGACTTTCTATATTGTACTTTCTTAGAAAGTAAAAAACTACATTCTTGTAATTAATTCACAGTAACCAGTAATCTTTTATAATATAGTTTGAGTGCTTTTTTGTCATATGCTAGCCATACTATATTAACATAACGAACAAACTTCGAAACATAAAAACAATAAACCATAACAAAGGTTATTGTTAATATAGTTTCTTGTGAAAATACGTTTAAAGCATACATGCCCTTCAAATATTAACAAAAACCGGATCACAGAACTCACCTTATTTTTATTTATCTTAGACTCATGACTTTAGATGAAATTAAGCACATAAATCTAGTTTTTTTTAACTTAAATATCTAAAATATTTCAAATCTGTAAGTAATCAAAATTGAATGTAAATACGTGAGAAAATGATCATAATCAATATTCTTATAACATCCCAAGCATTCGGGTCAGATTTAATGATTAAAACACAAGATATATAAACTTTACAATTCGTATATTGTTATAAGAGTATGTAACAAGTAAAATAACTATTTAACTTTGAAGTTTTTGGATGAGTTTTAGTGTCATGAGAGACCGCATAGTGAAATTTAGGACGACTCGTAGAGAAAAATAAGCACGTTCCAATGACATAGTTAAAATTTTATAAGATGCTATATAAGAAAAATAAAGTAAGCACCAAAATTAATTATATAAGTAAAGCATGTAGCTAGGCTAGTTGCTCAATTCACATCCCACATTGGCTTGTGATAAGAAGTTAGCTCCTAGTTGCTTTCTTATAAAGAAAACCTTAAAGTTGAATTTAAAATATAAGTTTTTTTCGAATGCTCTAATATAAAAAAAATCAGGAGTTCTCAATACCCGTTGAGTGTTTTTAGTAGTCATTTTTAGAGCTGGAGTACGAGTGTGAGTAGAGAGACTTGACATCTAATTGTAATAAATAGTTTTCAGTTACGTTCTCGTTTATGTTTAGGTTTAGTTAATATTATTGTTAGAGTTATTATTATTATTGTATTATTTATTATTATTCTTATTATTATTAGCCGTCAGGGTTATTATCAAGCTAGGTATTGGGTAGCGTCGAGGGTTGGCACGAGATGAGGTGTAATTACCCAAGATATTCGAACTAGTAAGGGTTGAACCAAATGATTGGCATATGATATAAAAAGTGTCTGAATAATACCAACAAATAAAAATTGATAATAAATTATCCCTAAGATGTTTGTTAGTTGGAAATAACCTAAATAATATTATTTTGTTCATAGGATAATGATTGATAGCTATCAACCGGAGTAGACAGTTTTATTGACTTAATTAATTGAGCTGAGTTCGTCTAAACTATTTTTTAAGTAGAACGTGATGGTATATTAAGTTGTTATAATTATAGAATTGACTATAAATAGTATTTTTAAAATGTAGATATGTTTGATAGGGTGTTTGATGGCTGCTTGTATTATTCTATTTTATCAAGTGGATTTTGCATGTATAATTTGGTTATATAAATATGTTGTGCTTACTCTGTTCTTGTCTGTTTGCTTTTTACTTGATGCAATAGTCAATAATCATATGATTTAAAGAATATTATGTTTATGAAGTCATCAACTTTATGCTAAGTATCAAATATTTTTCTATACACCCACATCCAAGTGATTGTAGGGATTACAGAATACGAGCTATCTTATGATATTATAGAGGTCTAGAGTGTTGTTGCAGATTTCGATCTTTAGCATAGTTAAAATAATAAGATATTAATGTAATACGCTATTATATAATAATAGTTAGAATCCGTTATGTACTCTTTGATTACTATATATTCGTATATCATAACACTCGTTAGGGTGTGTCCTGGAAGGCGAATGTTACAACTCTAATCCTGGATGAAACACAAATCAAAGATGACGGAAGTGTGCTTGGTTGCTTGAAATTGTAAAATAGAGGAGGGAAGCAGATGGTTCTGGCTAAGAGGAGGGAAGCAGTTCAAGGTGTTACATAAAAGCGTAGCCCGAGTCCTCATCACATCAGGATGAGGAATCGAAAGTACTTAAACAACAAATGCGTAAATTATAAAAAAACTGGTGCGAGAATTAGAAAGAAGGAAAACAAATTCCAATAATGATGAAAATGATCAAGATGATGATAACTAGACAGGTAATTTTGTTTGGATTGTATCAAAATACACGATTTATATTGGTAGTTTCATGTATATGTTTCGCATGAATTTTGTTTTTATGTTCGTATGAGTTTTGTTTTGGTATTCATATTACTTTTATTTTACCTTGAAAATTTTTTTGATTTAATTTTATTTATATTGATTTTTTTAATCCACGGGACTTATGCTAAATCAAACAAAATCTTTTCACAATTAAATTTTGTTCTAAAAAATTTTTGCCCGTCCGTTTGGCAATGATAGGTTACCAGGATATCCTTTTGTGGTGACGAGATCTTTAATGATAACATCGAAAAGATCTGTAGCGTAAAAGGGTGTGTGGTGACTTTCATAGATTATACAATTGCAAGGACACACGGGAAGTATATCGACCACTATTGTCATCACTATATAGGACTATTTATTTTGTAATGTTGGTGTAACTTTAAAGTTTCTAAAGTGTTATTAGTTCATTTTTTTCATGAATGCAATGAGGGCTCATTTACCTTCTGGCTAATATATATGCTCTACGTTATCTATATATGATATTCAGTTTAATATTCACCGTCTTGAAAAAAAAGGCAGACCACAATTAATGATCAAAGATATAATATTTAACGAAGTGATTAAACAATGATGACTTTTTTTTGCAATCACTAAAAGGGTTTGTGTGGGGAAGGAATGAATGGCTTGCAAGTATATGTCAAACGGAATCTTGATATTGTGTCTCAATGGACTGTTTGAAAGGACACAATGATTCACTATTAACCACCACTAAATCAACCACTATGTTAAGAGCGAGAATAGTTCACGATTAATCAATAGTTGAAGGGACTAGTGGTTCACTAGTAGCTAACACAACAAGAATTGTCGCCAATAGCGGCGACACCGATAGCGGCGATACCGATCATTAGCGGCGATACCTATAGCGGCGACGCCATTAGCGGCGACATGTCACCGCTATTGGTTACCGATCCGTTTCACATTTCCAACGTTAGATCTGGCCGTTGATCTTGGTTCAGATCTAACGGATGGTAGTTAGTCGTACACGAGGCAATAGCGGCGACACTATTAGCGTCGACATGTCGCCGCTATTGCCTGAAAGTTATAACCCAGGATTTCTTCCCTCCACTGCCTTTCGCTCCCCAATTTCCCTCCACAGCCTTGCTCCCCGCCGGATTTTCACCCTCGCCACCGTCGCCCCACCCAATACCACCCACCGGCCTCGCCACCCACCTGCGCAGCCACACTCATCGCGTCGGCCACCCACCTGCGCAGCAACCGTCGCCGCCCCTATCACGCGCCCACCTCCGCAGCCACCGTCTCCGCCCTGGCCACCCACCTCCGTAGCCATCGTTGTCGCCCCACCTCACCTCCACCGTCGATCTGGTACCTGCACCCGCAACCGCCCGCAGCCACTGCCACTACTTGCACCACTTGCCCGCAGCCACTGCTACCACCTGCCCGCAGCCACCCCACCTCCATCGTCGAGCAATATGGTTTTCTTTGTTGGTTTCAGCTTTGATTTGTTTAATTTTGACTGATTTGTGGACTTGGTTTTCAGTTTTTGACTTTTAATTATGACTAAATTACCTATGTATGATTGTATGATATTACGTAATCTAGATTGTAGTTTATGTATGATTTTATGATATTGCGTAATTTAGATTTGAAGGGAACTTTGAATGTTATTGGAAAACCTAGGTTTATTTTGGTTGAAAACTAGATTTTGGAAAAAACAAAAAATAATATTTAAAAAAAAGTCCATTAGCGGCGACACTTGTCGCCGCTAATTGTCATAAAAAACCATTACACGACAACAGATTTTAGCGGCGGTTTTGTGGTTATTAGCAGCGACACCTTTTAGCGGCGACCCTTTAGCGGCGATTCCTTGGTCATTAGCGACGAACTATTAGCGGCGATCCTTTAGCGGCGACTTGTCGTCGCAAATACTTTTATCGGTGACATTTGGGGATATTAGTGGCGATATATGTCGCCGCTAATGGTCGGATATTTTGTAGTGTAATCACTTAAAAGTACATGAATACATGATGGTTAGTAGATTTTTGGGCATGTAATACATCAAACACATAATTATGTTTTATCCAATTCTAAAGAAAACCTATAAATGTGACAAAACCCTCCAAATACTTAAAAGGGGGACGTTATAAATATTGAATTAAGTAGGACAGTTAATTGTATCAAATATGTCACTTCATTACGTCTAAAACTTTTTATCATTTGTTTTAGGTACTCAACATTTAGTTTTACGTTTTACATCGTTTCATGCATTCTTGTCATTTAGTTATATATTATATAAATTTAGTGTGATCTAATCATTGTGTTTTACAATTAATACTTAATTTAAATAGTATTTAGTTATAAAAATATAAATAGTAAATATAAATTTAAATGTGAATTATAATGAATAAGATAATATTTAATATAATGAATTAAACGATTTCATAACATTAAATAATGTATTAATAATGTAAATTAAATAATGTATTAATTACAAAAAATTATTAACTATGAGAAACATATGAAATTATTACATAGAACTGTGAAATAGCAATTTTATCTTTATTTTCATTCTTAAAATGATATTATTGATGAATGACAACCATGTTTATTAAAAACAATCACATGTGTGCATCTAGATGGTGCATCTAGAAAGTGCAACCGGTGTAGTTTGGACTATGGTGCACCTTGTCAAGCACGATATTCAAAAACACGACTAGCTAGTCCGGATGGCACCGCTCAAGGCTAGGTCGACACAATTGTGCGATTGATTTAGTTTGGAAGAGCGGATTTTTAGTTGCGGCTGCCGTTACTAGTCAGGTGCAGATGCATATCTGTGCCACTACAGCTAGTCTAGGCCATGCATTCTGGCTGTTGCAAGGTCATGCTGAGTGCCACTTTAGCTTGGTGCATCACGACTCGGAAGGTGTTACTTATGTGTGAAATTGGTGCACCTAGCTAGTTCCCATATAATTAATATAAACAGTTACAAATTATATTATGAATTAGTGTAAATAAATCTTGTTTGTTTCGTGATTAATGTGTGTATTCTAGTTTCGTTGTGACTACAAAATGTAGTTCAATGTTCGTTATATACATATAATAAAAATACGTACACGTTATGGAAACATTGAAGAAAATTAATACTTTTTAATTCATTTCACATTATGTCCTTCTTCTCACAAACACGAAAACATTAAAACATACACATTATAGAAACCTTGTAGAAAATTAGTGAGGAACACTATTAAATTCAATTAACCTTTCACTTTTCTTTTTTTTTTCAAAACCACAACACCACCAAAACGCTTGGAGGTACTTTTGATGGTTGAGTCATTTCCGGCACTACACTGTGCCGGTAGATGTACCTAGAGAGAAAGTGGCATGGATTTTAAGGATACGGGTTGAACTCGAATTCGCAACCGCTATTTATACTATATTATTTATATAATGTTTATTTTAATTATTTGTAATCCATTTATACAATATTTATCTGTTACTTATAATAAAAGAAAGTTTTTGAGATGCCACATGTCAACATATTAAGCATTTTCATTTTCATTTTCCCGCATCTCTCTCCTAATAAATAATAATAGTATATATAGTAAATTATATTATTTAAAATATTTTTAAATTAAAAATAGATATCGTAAAAATTTTAAAACTTAATATTATAATGAAAAATACACTTTATAAATATATGCCACAAAATTTTTTAAAAACACGAAGTATCTAATATCATTTTTTCTAAGTTTAATAAGATAATTATTTTTGCAAAATAAAATTTAAAAAAAAAACCAGAATGTTTAAGAAAACAATTAAAAAAACACAATATTATAAAATAAAATTTAAAATGATATTATTATTGTTTTTTAGTTAAACTATTTATTTATTTCTAACTCAATCATATCTTATTTACAAATATTATTTATAATTTTTAAAATTTTATTACAAATTATTTCATATATTATTTAATCAAGTCGTGTATTACACGAGATGCTATACTAGTACTATAATATTTCGAGAAATAAAGGGAATATATTTATTTATTTTAGTAGAAAACCCATTTCTCCGACGTGAAATTCTCACCTCTTAAAATGGTAAAGCACATCTGTTCATACGATACTAGTTGAATAAAAAGTTATTAAAAGTGGTTAAACACCTCCTTTCCCGAATATAAAAAATTGTTTTCTTTTTCCCGAATCACCTCCTTTCCTTGCTACCTTTTATTTTTCGGAGCGTCACAATCATAGTATCAGTATAATAAATTAACAGAAAAAATAAATATATATTAATCTAATTAGAACCCACCTTAGTGAGATAAAAAATGCAAAAACAAATTTATATCTAATTGAATTTGATCATCGACCCACTAACCATCTTTCGTAGATCGGAAAAATCTAAATAGAAAGTAATTGAAATTTAGAAAATACAAAATGATTAAGATATTAACACCTGTATTTTTATTAAGATTAGATTGATGTAGAATTAGTAATGTTTCTATTTCTCAAGATTTGTTTTTTAAATGCACGTAATTTTCACATAGAACATTATTTTTTATAAATACTTATATCATAAATACAAGCATTTTTTATTTTTTAAAACACGTATAGTGTTGGTATATGAAAATAAAATTTGTTTCACTTTTTTTTATTCATTATGTAATTTTGTCAAGTAATTTTTATAATCAACTAAATTGATGATAATTACACATTTACCTGATAACCATTACACAATGAAACGGAAACGTAAAAAGTTCACATATTTTAGTATTGTGTTATTCGAAAATCACCATTTTCGTAAAACACAATGCAAAACACAATAGTAAAATTAAACACAATGGTAGTATTAAGTACAATGGATAATACAATGTCTAGTACTAGACTCGATAATCAACATTATAAAAAAATAAGTTGTTTGACGTAAAAAAATATTATTTTAGAAAAACACAATTGAAAACACTATGATCTGACATTAGACACAATCATTTGATTAATATTATAAATAATTAGATATTACACAATAATCTAACGAATATTACACAATGAGCTGAAATAAAGTAAAAAAATTATTATTTTTATATATCAAAATAATAAATGTTTTAAAGCAAAAAAATGCTTGTTTTAATGGCGTATTACTTAAAAATAATATTGTATGTAAACGTTATGAACATTTAAAGAAAATGATGGAACTTGAACATTGGCTAAAACTAATATACTCTTAATTTTTCATTTGTAATTTCAGTCATTTACCATTATATAACTGGATTTTCTTACAATTTAAATTTAAGATCTAACGGATAATAATTGTAAGGCCCCGTACCCGGGCACCTCACAGTTGGTCATTAATCGTATATAAAACGTACAATTTATTTAAAACAACGCAGCGAAAATTATTTGAACCCATTTCATTCATTTTAATGACATCTTTTGCAACGTAATACAATACAGTTAACTATTACAAAACATTATAAATTGCATTATATCACAAAAACGTCATTATTATACGAATGGAATGCCATCCCAAAAATGCTAAGTAGCTGCCCCGTGCCATCCTCAGCAACTTTTACCTGCCAACTGGAAAACATATAAAAGTCAGCGTTGCTGAGTGAGTTCTAGTTTTATAAATAAAATACTTTACTTTCGTTAAAACCTTTCCTTACTTTCATACACGACCATGCATAATACATACAGGTAGAGAATAATACTTTTAACTTTCATTGTTTACCATCATATTCATAGCATATTTTCATTTCATGCTTTTCGTTATCATTCTCTTACTTTCACTCTTATTCTTTCGTAACGTACTCATTATCATTCTTTTACTTTCGTACTCGTTTACTTTCTTTCTTTCTTTAGTACGTTACGTCATTCTTTTACATTCATATGGATCGATGAACAATACCTCGAACATTATGCACGAAGTTGATACTTGACCTGTGTTAATTAAACCATGAATATTGTGCACGAAGCTGATCGAGTCACCTAGGGCAAGTCATCTCTCCCGTTCATTCAAACCAATTGGTCCTACCCCGAACATTGTGCATGAATCTGATGCTGGACCTGTGGTAATTAAACCACGAACATTGTGCACGAAACTGATTCAGTCACCTAGGGCATACCAAAGGTGTCAATCTCAAAGATTGATCCTGTGTGCATCCTTTGGGGTAGCTAACCCGCATCACAGTTGAGCTAACGACAACATGGTTGTGCACCTCCTTTCATTTGCTTGCAAGCCGTTCTTTCATTCATTACGTTTTACTTTTCATCATTATTATCTTTCCTTTCCTTACGTTATTCTTTACGTTCTTTCGTTCGTTCGTCATACTACGTAAAGTAATAACATAATATATAACGTATTTTATGATATAATATAAACACGTTTAATCATCATTAAAAGATAACACATTATACATTCCATACGTCATTCATATATTCAATAACCCTAAAACAACCCATAATCACATTAAAAGTGGGTAATCATTGCCCATAAGTCAAACTGGTCAAACCCTACACTTTCTGCATTTTCTTGAAATTTCAGAAATATTCTAAGTGTCTGGAAGCATGGGCACTATTTGGGCGTTTCTGCCCTGTTCAGACGTTTTACCACTATGCAGACGTCTGGACTTATACTTGGTCACTTTTCACTTAGACGCATGGGCCTATTTAGGCGCATCGGCACTATTCAGATGTTTGGGCCTAACACTTAGTCATCCTGAGCAATATTCTTGACGGTTGGCCACTATTCAGCCGCATGGGCCTGACTTAGACGCTTGTAACGCCCTGAAATTTCCTGAAGCAAGCCATTTAATAATAACGGGCTTTTAAGGGTTAATTTAAGAAAGAAAGATAAATTAGTGGGCTATGGACTAAATTAACCTTAATGGGCTATGTTTTGATGGGTTTAAGGGCCTTTAATCAGCCCTTAAACATGCATGAGCAGCCTCCATTCCAGCATTTGCAACCCTAGCCCCCAAAATTGGTAGAGAGAGAAAGTAGAGAGAGAAGTGAAGAAAACTCAAGATTTGGAGCTTCAAAGGTTAAAAGATTGAAGATTTGGGTGTTGGGGCATCAAACCATAAGAAAGGAGCAATGAATCCAGGTAAGAATCGACCTCTAAACCCTTCTGTAGA
>BJCO01465800.1:0-11474 GCA_018326465.1 Flaveria floridana
GCTGCAAATGCTCAATTTCAAAGCTATGATTATATGTTGTACGCATTGTTTATTTAAAATATATGCAATGAAAGACCGACTGTAGGGTTCCCGGGATCGGGGCCTTACACGGGTTTTATATGAATTTTGTAGGTTTGGATGATAACTTGATGAATTTGATGAAAAGCTCAAGAAATAAGTGAAATTTGGTTAGTGACGTGACCATGTCGCATTCTAACATGGTCATATCAGAATAAATTCAAGCTTTACATGTCTGATGCGCGTATGGCCATGTCACTTTACGACATGCCCATGTTCGGCGCAAATCTCACCTTTTAAACCTAAATTGAGCCTCATTTCAAACATACAACTTTGGGGGTTAAAAACCCTAGTTCTCTCTAGCCCCCAAAACTATTTTGAGCATTTATTAAAGTAAAAGAAGTCAAGATTGAAGATCAATCACTCTAAAAAAAGAATCTAACAACATACAACCCATCTAGCTTGATTTGGTTTGATAATTTCTTCATCTAACCATGTATCTTTTTTATTATTCAAGTTTCTTGGGTGTTTTTATAGTTAGCATGAGCTAAAACTCTTGATTCACTTAGATTAGATGAATCCTAGCTAACTTTGATGATGTACATGTAATTTTTGATGTTGATTATGTTGATGACTTTAACATGGTCTTGAATCTTCTTCAATGATTATGTGTATTTGTTTGACTTGATTATATGTTAAATCTTATGGGTATCTTGACCATATCATGTTGGAAAGCCATATGTATTAGGGTATTTATTCATGAATATGTATATGTATTTATGACATTTGACTAAGAATGGTATATAGGGATTGAAACATGTATGATTGTTATTTAAATGTGCATCCTTATGTATATGCTTGGAAAGGCCATTACATTTGTTGTGAATTCCTCATATCATTATATATATGTGATTATGGTTTACTAGCATAAATTTGTAGTTCATATATTTGTGGTATGATACTCACAAGTTAGAGGACTTCATGATTTTGTTTACATTACGTGATTCGAGGTGGTTGGTATATGTTTATCGTATTAGCGTTTTAAGAATTATGAGACTAAATAACCTTAACAGGAGTTTAGTCCATATTTATAATCAACATAATTGTATCATTGGTTCTTCATGGAATGACTTTAGGTGGTTACTATGTTAACATCATTTTAACTTTTCAAAGAGTCATATGATTAGGTAGCCTTGACGGAGGTCTAGTCTATTTCCGTGTTACCCGTGTATAGAATGACATCATCATAAATTTATGTATGTTATTATTGTTTGGCTAGGTGGATTCAAAGTCTAAGTGGATCTGATTTAAATCATCATCACGGAACGATGGAGAGAGAGAGATCGTGGACCTACGTAACTGGGCGGAAGAACAGGAGGAAGAGAGATGAAAGGAAGGAGATAACTTTCTTTGTCGCCAAGCTACCGGACCGTGCTACGAGTTCATTATTGTGGAGAGCATTTCAACCATTCGGGGAAGTCTCGGATGCTTATGTTGCGAGGAAAAAGGATGCTAATGATAATCATTTTGGTTTTGTTCGGATGGTGAACGTAACAAATCTGGAGGAAGCTATTGCAGGGATGAATGACGTAAAGCTCTTTGATATAAAAGTTGAAGTCAGGCTGGCAAAATACGATAAGAATCATAAGCCGTACAACTATAGTAAGGCGGTGCATGTAGAGCCACAATGGAGACCAAGAACAACAATGCAGGAAGTCAAGACGTTTCAGAGTAATAAACTCAAAGACGGAGTGTCTTTCAAGGATGTGGTAAGTAACAATGCGGATAGTAGAAGAAGTGTGGATAGATCAATCAATCTGGAGGACTTTGGTTATGCGTACCCAAGACATTAGGTTAGTAGGGCTGTGTTGGGGGTTGCAAGAGATATGGAAAGTCTGATGAGGGTGGAATCAAAGATGGCAAACAGTAAGTATAGCAATGTCGGTATTTCTTACATTGGAGGCCTTAGTGTATTGATTACTTTCAAAAATAATAAGACGCAAGTGGAGTTCTTAAGACAAAAGGAGGAGGTGTGGTTGAGCTTCTTGGAACATGCAAGTCTCTGGAATGGGGAGGATGTTCAAACGGGTCGGATTGTAACTATCAACATGGTCAATGTTCCGCTACTGCTTCGGGATAACCTCGTTTATGATTGGATTGGTGCTACGCTTGGTAAAGTAATTGGTCATTAAGAATTCTCGTGGGGCTCTTAGAATAACTCGGGTGGTCAATGCACGGTGCTCACCCAAAGATTGGATCGTATTAATGAGATAATTGAAGTACAGTGGAAAAAGAAGCTGTTCCAGATTGGTGTCATGGAGGAGCCTACCCAATGGATATTTTCCTTCTCGGGACACAATAAAACGGACTCGCAGGAAGATTTGGATGTAATGGGTGAGGAGGATTTAGAGGAAGGGGAAATAAACGACCGAACAACGGGAGTTGATGATGATGCAGATGACGAACCTTACCGGGGGACGGGGGTGGTGACAGGGATGAGGGGAACTACGACGGACGAAGGTGAACAGGAAGACGAAAGGCCGCCAGAAGGAATGGAATCCGAAACGATAGAGCATGGGCGGCAAGGGGAGATCAATCGCCGCACGTGATCCATGATAGTCCCGAGTTGGTTGATTGTCTGGAAAATCGCACAAGTCTTTTAATTCCCCCACTCATAAAGGAACCCAATGGGCTGGGTATAAATATTGAGCAACCCATTAAGACTTTGGGAAAAAGAACCAGAGGCACAAGAAGCTCACCTTATTCGGGTTCATCCAAGGCCCGATGATAAAACCTTGTCAGCCCCAGCCCTCAGAAACAATTTTTCCAGATCTCAATTCAGATACAGGCTTGGAATGCGGGTCCGGAGAGGGAGCTACAATAACAGAGGTTAATAAGGGTATTGAGGATGAGGTTGAAAGGATGGAATCGGTGGTAGAGGAGAGAACGTGTGATTCAGACCGAGAGGTGGAGATGATGAAGGAATTTGGCAAGAAGATCGGCATAAACTTGTCGGGGTTCTAAGACGCGGTTAAAAAGATTGTTAGGGGGGCTGGTGATAAGAGCTTTACAAATGAATAGTATGTCGATTAACCTACGAGGGGTGAGAGACCGAAGGAAGCACAGGTGGATTAGAGGTCTCAAGATAATTTATAACATACATTGGATTGCTATTCAAGAAACAAAATTAGATCATCAGGCGGTGTTCAGATTCAGTGATTTATGGGGTAATACGGCGTTTGATTTGGAGGTAGTGCACGCGGAGGGGCTCTCAGGTGGTCTCGCCTGCCTATGGGATCCTCGTGTATTCAGGAAATCGTCTGTTAGTAAATCCCGCCATTATCTGGTAGTGTCAGGTTTCTTGGTGGCAACTGGAACACAACAACATCAGCTACAGGTTTGGCAAGGTATGTATCGGATCACTGCCCTATCATCCTAATTACTACGGCTGTGGATTATGGACATATTCCATTCCGGCTCTTTAACTCCTGGTTGGAGTTGCCTGATTTTGTCGACTATGTGAATGAGGTGAGCTCAACATTTCGATTCGATGGAACGGCGAACATGGCTTTGTTGATGAAATTGAAATTCCTAAAAAATAAGATAAAGGGATGGATGGCTAAGGAAAAAGAGAAATTGGAAGGTAAGTACAAGGAGTCGTTAATAGAGATGGAGAAACTAGATAGGCTGGCAGAGGAGAACACGTTAACAGATATGGAGATTAATAGGCGAATGGAGTGTAAGAACTTCATAATGGAATTCGATAACAATAAAATAAAGGATTTAAAACAAAAGGCGAGAGTTAAATGGGCGGTCGAAGGGGACGAGAATTCATGCTATTTTCATATAGTCATGAATGCAAATTCGTCTAATAATAGAATTAACGGGCTGATGCTGAATGGTAGGTGGGTAAGTAACCCGGTGGAGGTCAAGGATCGGGCAGCGGATTATTTTGCCTCCAAGTTTTTGGACAATTTTGGTGTTCGGCCGAACTTCTGTTGTGATAATATTACACGGGTTAAGGAAGCTGTGTGGGATTGTGGCAGTGATTGGGTACTCGGGCCCGACGGTTTTAATTTCAATTTTGTGAAACACTTTTGGCATGTTTTCCAAGCAGATTTTATGGCCCTAATGGATGATTTCTACCATTTCTCCACTATAAATCCAGGAGTGGCCTCATCATTTATCACCCTTATTCCTAAAAGGAATGACCCGGTAGGCCTTGAGGATTACCGTCCCATTACCTTGATTGGGGTGATTAATAAGGTTATGTCTAAAGTGTTGGCCAATAGACTAAAGAAAGTAATTGGTGGTTTGGTTTCCATGAAGCAGTCGGCTTTTATTGCAGGCCGTAGTATATTGGACATGCCTTTAGTGATAAATGAGTTAATTGGGTGGTTAAAGAGGAAAAGGAAGAAAGGAATGTTGTTTAAGGTGGATTCGGAGAAAGCATATGACTCCATCAGTTGGCCTTTCTTGACTAAGATCCTAAGGCAAATGAACTTCCCGGAACTATGGGTTGGCTGGGTGATGACTCTAGTATCATCAGCTAGAGCTTCCGTGTTGATCAATGGCTCTCCGACAGCTGAGTTCGTGTGCCACAGGGGTTTAAGGCAGGGAGATCCTATGTCCCTATTTTTATTCGTATTGGCTATGGAGGTGTTATCATGTGTTGTAAAGAAGGCATGTTCCGTGGGTCTATATAATGGGCTAGAGTGTAATGGAGAAGGTATGAGGATCTCTCATTTAATATATGCTGATGATGTCGTATTTACGGGCGCATGGTCAACATGTAACATAATCAATATTAGAAGACTACTTAATTGTTTCTACCTTGTGTCAGGGCTTAAGGTGAATATGAATAAGAGTAAGATATTCGGGATTGGGGTATTAACTGAGGAGGTATCTATGATTACCAACATAGTGAAATGTGGAAGAGGGGAGCTGCCGTTTAATTTCTTAGGACTACAAGTAGGGGCTAATATGAATTTATGTAAGCATTAGGACCAGTGGTGGACTCGTTTAGAAAAAGGTTGGCGAGTTGGAAGGCGAAACTGTTATCATACGGAGGGAGAATCACCCTACTTAGATCAGTCATGAATGCGCTACCAACATAATATTTCTCCTTATTCCGGGCTCCTGAAGCGGTTATTGAGAAGTTAGATAGATTAAGGAGGATTTTCTTTTGGGGGGGTCGGAGGAGAATGTAAAGATGAATTGGGTAGCTTAGGATAAGGTGGTGGCTCCTATTAAATACGGAGGTTTGGGCCTTGGTTCTCTCAAAGATATGAATTCCGTCCTACTAGCGAAATGGTGGTGGAGATTTAAGGTGGATCGGGGGGATTTTGGAGAAAAGTAATTTGGTCATTACATAGTAATTTTAGAAATTGAAATTACATTCCATTGAAGCTATCATTGCCAGGTCCTTAGAGAATATAGAGAAAGAGGTTAAAAACTTAGAGAAGAAAGGGATTGATATAGAGGATATGATAATGGGAATCGTTAAGCAAGGTACAACCATCAGCTTTTGGATGGATCGATGGTCGGGCAATACATCCTTGGCTAAAAGGTACCCAGATCTTTTTAGGATTGAAGCGGTCAAGCTATGCTCAGTTGCGGATAGAGTGGGTATAGTAAATGGCTCTTATATGTGGAAGTGGGATTGGAGGAGGGAGCCCACGGCTGGGCCGGAGTTAATACAACTGGAGCACCTTATGGAGAATTTGCAATTACCTACGCTAACGGTTGATGAGGATAAGTGGTGGTGGATCCTGGATAAATCTGGCATATTCTCAATAAATAGCATAAAGGATAGATTATCACAACTAAAATATGAGTTGCCGGTAAGAGGTTTTGCGTGGAATAGCTGGGTTCCAAGGAAGGTGGGTGTTCTTTTATGGCGCACAAACTTGAACCGACTCCCTACTATGGATGCATTAAGCAAAAGAAACATCCCGCTATCTTCTCAATGGTGTTGTATTTGTGGAGAAAACAACGGGTCAGTCGAACACCTTTTTATAAACTGTGGTTTTGCTTAAACGGTATGGTCCATTGCATCATCTTGGTGTAGACTACCTCCGATATACGCTTTTCTTTTTATGATTTGCTGGACATCCCGAAGTATGTATCAGGCTCGCAAAAGTTAAAGAAGGTTATTCATGGTGTGATCCTAGTAACCGTGTGGTGTTTATGGAAGGCTAGGAACAACGCAGTATTCCGGGGTATCCAAAGTTGTGTTCAAAGGATTATTGGTGAAATCAAATCTAGGAGCTTCCTATGGGTAAAGAGTAGGTCGAAGCAAAAGACATTGGAATGGAACGACTAGAATAGCTTCAAACTTGGAGGATTGGGTTGATAATGTTGGTGACTATTGGTGTATTTTTGTAGTTGTATAGATAGAGTGAACATATATTTGTGGTGGACATATTGGCTGAGGTGTTTGTTAGCTTCCTGCTAACTGTTGTTGTTTGGTGGAAATAAATTGATTGATCTTTAAAAAAAAAGTCTAAATGAATATTCTCTTTGCTTGATTATCTTTCTTGATTTCTATCCATATTTATCTATTTATGTTTATTTTAGTTTAAAATATAAAAAATACCAAATCATTTATCTTTTCTGGCTAAATAATAACAAAGGTTTACTATTAGTAGCAACCGTGTTCTTGAATCGATACTTGGTTATTGCCTAAATTATGCTACATATACGATATGTACATTTGACTATTTGTTGTGTGGTTTAATTTTAAGGTAAAAATTATTTCTATAAATTTAAAAACAAATGTTGTGAAAATCATTAAAATATATATATATATATATATATATATATACCCACACACATCAACTTTCTATTTGCATCAGTCCAATTAAATTATGGTCTAACAACTTGAAAATTTGAGCAAAATTAATAAGGTCAATTTACTCATTTAAGAAGATTTGTTTTTTAACTATACTTCTAATGTCACCTTTACCTATATATGCAAGTTTATAAATAAAGTTTTGTATCAAAACTTTTGAAATAGGTCATGTTAAGATAATTTTCTGGTTGTTGCTTCCGATTCATATGCAGTTATGCACATGTATAATTTTATTTTCTACTTTTGTGAAAAAGATAAGAGGTTTTTAGTGTTTTATTTTCAATTTGTACGTTTATTTCAATTCTTGTTAATTTATTTTATTTATTAATTTAAGTAGATATTATATTTTATCATATTTTAGTTTAAAGTTTTCATACACATTGAGTATTAGTTGCTTATTTATACCGCATATTTTTGTTTCTGTTATCAACGATTTTGGCACTTTATACAAAATTATCATTTACACAAGTTTGTGGTTTTAGTATTATTGTAAAAAATTTGTAATTTGTAATTTTTGTTAATAAATCTATATCAACGAATTGTTGCATGTAATAAGAATGTAATACTTAAATATTAGATAAGACATGTATTCAAAGTGTGATAACCTATCTAGGTATAATTATAATAATCTCAATATCGTTTCTGTAGTTTGAATTTAATATGAAAAAAATAAGTTTTCAAAATCTCCTTATATAATCAAATATTCAAATATAAATTTTTGCAGGTAGAACATACTTTAGAAAAAAATTTATATAAAATAGGATAAATGATTAATGCTCGTTAAATACCTTCTAACATACTCTATTTCTTGTATAATTAGGTAACGAGTGTCATCAAAGTGATAATTAATGAGCAGTTAGAAGGTGTTTAATGCTTGAGTTAATTGAGTTAATAAATGATTATAGAGTAGGATACTAGTAGACTAGGGTGCAAACAACAACATCCTTAAGAAAATAGAGATCAAAAGCTGATAAGATTGCCTTTAAAAAAAAAGCTGATAAGATTTTTTTTCTAATTGCACCCTAGTATAGTTTTCATTTACACTTGAGTCTACGTTATTAATTATATTCACTAATTTTATTGTTCTTTACTTCTTTAAGTCCAATCATCTAACAACTTCAAAGTTTGCAGTAAAATTTATATATCTTATTGAAATTTGTACAATAATTAATAAATCTTTATCACCTTTCTATTAATTTTATTGAAATTTGTACAATAATTAGTTAATCTTTATAACTATTATATATAAGATGAAAACTTAAAAAATTGTATGAATACTTGAAAGTTATAGAGAACAAATCTCAAATAAAATATTATACAATAAAAGTTATAATGAAATTTTCATATGTCAAAGGTTTTATTAATTATTTTTAATTTATTCATATATAAATATTAAAATATGAGCATTCAAACACTATTGCATACTTATAAGTATGCGTTCCTTTACATGCGTAATACTATTATATTTAAAATATATTGGTTTTTATTAACATGGACCAATAAATATTATTTAAGTTAAAAACACGTTATAAGATGTAAAGTTAACTGTAGATTATATTTTATAAAAGTATGTTTTCTAGCTCTGGATAGTTTGTTGTAAAAAAATTATATATCACCATTATATAAAAAAAATTTACATTTGTATATTGTATAGTTGCATTTATTGAGTTTTAATTATTGAATAGTAATTAATATAATATTGCATTTAATGAGAGTATTTAATACTTTGAATATAATAGGGTTTCATAGACTAGGGTGTAATTAGCAACACCCAGTTAATAATTATTATGGTATATTAAAATCCTAAACTTAGAAATATAAGTCTTGGGCATCTAATAAAAGGCCTTTAGATAGATCTACTTGAGATATATTTACTTCTACTAAGTCGTAAGATTTTGGGTTCAAAATCAAACAATGGTCTAATTTGATGTAATGTATGAGTATGATAAATTTGTCGTTACAAAAAACTAAACCGTAATAACATGTTGCTCCTTAATGTATCGAGATCCATTAAATCAATTTACAAAGCTCTTGTGAAAATGGGTCGACCAACCTGTGTGGAATCCAAGATGATTTTAATTGGTTGCAGCATAAAAGGCATAGGCAACGACAACAACCTTTACCCAAAAGAACACACTATCGAGCGAAGAAGCCACTCGAAGTGATACATACAGATGTGTGTGGCCCAATTACTAGTACAATAATATGTGAAAGATACATACTTTTTCTTTCTTATGGTTGATAAATCTTCAAGGATGATGTGAGTTTATATGGTGCTGGGAAAACATGAGGTGTTTAAAGTTTTTAAAAAATTTAAAGCACTGATTGAAAATTATCTGACTAAGAAGATAATGGTTGATGATGCATATATATTACTATTAATAAAAAATATTCATATACAAATTTCAATCATGTAATTTCTTAAAAGGATGATATACAAAATCAAAATAATTATAAAATTCCAAAAAATTATAATTATAATATTTAATGACGTTTACAACTTTTAATTCCTTAAGAAATATACAAGTACTAAAGACCCTTATAAAATTATAATTAGAATATATAAAATTTAACAATAATTAGTTTACAAGCACAGACTAAGAATGAACACATTAGAACGTGAAACGATCAGCGCAAAACACAAGTCAAGTCAACAACAATTAAGTTCATTTTTTTAGTTTACTTACGTATAAATAACAAGTCAAACTATATGATTATAAAAACAAAAATAAGTATGTTGTTTTTCCTATTTAATTTCTCCGTTACTATCTGTTTGTTATCCATCCTCAAAATTCAACACGGTATTATAAGAGAGTATAATATTTGACTTTATTATAAGAGAGTATAATATTCAACACGGTATCTGTTTGTTATATATCCATCCTCAAAATTCAACACGGTATTATAAGAGAGTATAATATTTGACTTTATTATAAGAGAGTATAATAAGTATCTCTCTCTATTATTGATGAAGTCACGAGCGACCCAATGGGACCTATCACTTTTGAAACATGTATTATAAGAGAGTAATAATATTTGACTTTATTAGTTTCTTTATTATGCCAATATCTTTATATGGTATTCTATGTTATAAACTTTCAAATAAACGTAAAATAAATAGTGCTACCTAACCTTTAAATGATGATATTAATTAGCATTACTGAGGTTTTAAGTCCGTATTGCTCTAACAAATCAAAGTAAACACTACTAGAAAATTATAAGAATTTAAGAGAGATATTCAACACAATAAATCAAATGGTCAATCTTGTCTGTTTTTAGAATTAGATCTACCACTTTTTTCAAAACTCAAAACTTGTAAATTCATTGTTTTCAAAATCAAACCGGCCACCTTATAGCGTCTTTGGTTTGTTCGGTCGAATCGGATTCCATAACTGGACGACATCATAAATAAATAAAAAAACTAAAATTATGTATATGTAAAATTAAAAATAAAAGTTATATATCTTTTGACGTAGACTTACATTTTTAATAGAATATAAAGACTTAAATATATAACATATGGATTTTAGAATACTAAATTATTTTAAAGAACAAGCTTTTTAAGAGAATTTTTCTTAAAAAATTTGAAATCCCGGTTCGACCAACCAGTTATATATGTTCAACTAATTCAACATAGTTTCTAGATCAACTGGTCCAACCAGCCAATCCGATCCTAAAAACACCGCATGTAATAGAAGCCGATCCGATCCTAAAAACACTGCATGTAATAGAAGCCGATCCGATCCTAAAAACACTGCATGTAATAGAAGCCGATCCGATCCTAAAAACACTGCATGTAATAGAAGCCGATCCGATCCTAAAAACACTGCATGTAATAGAAGCCGATCCGATCCTAAAAACACTGCATGTAATAGAAGCCGATCCGATCCTAAAAACACTGCATGTAATAGAAGCCGATCCGATCCTAAAAACACTGCATGTAATAGAAGCCGATCCGATCCTAAAAACACTGCATGTAATAGAAAATGTAACTCATGATACCTGATTGTGGTTGAATTGAGGGAGATGGTGGTGTAGTAGCCACACTATCAAGACTGAAAAAACCATATATCTCAAACCTAAAATTACATGTAGATTGAAGAATTCTCCCACCAACTTTTCCATTCATAATAGAACTTGGTATCTTATCAACTGCATCCTTTAAGCAACTACTACATACTTGCTCCGATAAGTCAGGAGTACACTGCACAAGCCCGTAGATCGTCGAGAAGTCCGGCCCCGACGGTACGCTCCCAGTGGCAAACTTAAGCAGCGGACCGCCAGAGGCCGCCTCCACGATCAACCGCTCCATCAACCGTCTAAGATCCGAGTCAAACCGACCGACATCTACAGCGTTTTGGGGGTTACCCAAAGCCACACTATTATTATTTCCTGTAACGTTGGAGTATTTCAAGAAACACTCATTGTAGTATCCTATTGCTTCAATTTGATTAGGGCATTCATGTTGCAACCTAACAATGGAGTTGTTCACACAACTCGCGCATAAAGCGGGTTCAATGTCACCTCGGCAGAGGGCGAATGAGATGACTCGATCGCTGCCTCGGCCGGTGGTGAAGTTGAAGTAGCCAGAGCCGGAGTTGGT